>JACEEZ010010745.1:37500-40000 GCA_016584305.1 Chionoecetes opilio | reverse complement strand
CGCCCTCAAAAAACCGCTCGTGGCGATTAATGCCTTACTTACACTTGAATAACTCTAAATGGCCATTGTAAAGCGCAAATTTGACATCCCGCGGGCATATCCCAGGCAGGCGGCCCTTCCCTCCTCATCCCGCCCGGGGTAATGGCGGAAAACATTTTGAGTTTGAAGAGGAACCCTGCGGCGGGAAATTTCCAACTTGTGCCGCAGCTTTGACAGTGTCGATGTGAGCCTTTCTTTTTTTCTGCTTTTTACTGGGATATTTCTGGTTGGTGGAGGAGGAGGAGGAGGAGGAGGAGGAGGAGGAGGTAAGGGGCAGATGGGGGGAGGGGTATTCTGCTGCCGGCGGAGGGTTGGGGTGGGTGGAGGAGGGTGGTGAGTTGAGGGAGTGAGGCTGTGGATATGAACCATGCGTTATCCCGATATGAGAGTGTATTGCTGTAGTTACTGTCAGGTTTGGGAGGTTGAGGGGAGCGGATGAGGGGCTGGGGGTGACCTGGGCGCCATATATCGGCAAAAACGATGTGTGTACTTAACAGAGCGACCCCCGGCACGCGGCAGGATGGCTCTAGATGGGCTATTGACGGGCATAGTTACGAAACAGCGATACGTTTTGTCTGTTTTTCCACTCTCTGCACATTGAAGGTTTCCTTTTACCACTGGACTGTATACACGAAGGAGACTTTCAGCACGTGGATGTCTAAGGATATGTGAAGGTATAGCAGGAGAGGAGGGAGGGTTGTAGAGAATAAGGTCGTAAGAAGGTAAGAAGAAAAGAAGTAAGAAGGTAGAAGAAGAAGTTAGAAGAGAGAAGAAGAAGTTGAAAGAAGTAATAAGGTAGAAGGTGAAGGTAAGGAAGAAGGAGCAGAGGGAAGGTTGTAGGGAATAAGGGAGTAAGAAGATCACTCCCATGCTGTGCCGGAAATAAAATTAAGACGATAACTAGTGAGGACAGTCTTGGAAGGCGGAGAAAATGAGGTTATGGGGGAAGTTTTAGAACAGGGCGGCGGTGTGGTGGCGCTCTTCCATTGTGCCTCCATGTCTTTTTATACCGACGACTGTGGGAAAAGTTCTTGGATATAGCGGCTATTTGGGATGTGTATGTCCTTGGCGCGGAGATCCCATGTCATACCCCTAAGAGGAAGAGGAGGACGACGAAGAATGAGACGAGGAGGAGTAAAAGCAGGAAAGGAGGAAAGTAAATAGAGTGGGCAAAGAAAATGCACGGGGAAAAGGTAGGGCTCAGGAAAATAGCAAGAGACTTAGAACTAGGAAAATGAGAATTGCATAAAGAAGAGTAAGTAAACATGAAGGTGCAGTTGAATTGAACTTATCTGTTATAATGGCAAAAAAAACCAAAAGTAAATTGAATGTTTAATGATTTGTATCTATAGATGAGAACGCCTTCATCTGAACAACCTCACGAAGAAAAGTAAAATCTTCCTCTGACATTGATCTCATGTCACCTTTTTTTTCTAGTTATCATAGGATTATGTTCTTTCTTAGGAACATATTTTAAAGACTTAGGGACAAAATTTTGGGTGGTCATAAGATTCGTTCGGCAGACGAGTATACACACACACACACACACACACACACACACACACACACACACACACACACCCCCACACACACACACACACCACACACACACACACACACACACACACACACACACACACACACACAACACACACACACACACACACACACACACACACACACACACACACACACACACACACACACACACACACACACACACACACACACACACACCCCACACACACACACACACACACACCACAACACACACACACACACACACACACACACACACACACACACACACACACACACACACACACACACACACACACACACACACACACACACACACACAAACACATACACCAAAAAAAAAAAGATGGACTCTGAAATCTGCTGTTCTTTATTGATACACTTTGCACCACCTGGCGGGCATGAGTGGGCGGGATGCTCCTCTATTTGTCACCTAAAAGACTTGAAAGGTAAGAAGGGTTTTTGTCTAGTAACCAATGTGATCGTAAGACTCGGAAAGACAGGAACTACCTCGTGTAGGTCTCACGGCCTCTTGTAGCTTCCTTACTTTCTTATGTTCTTTCTTTCTTATGTAAGACCCAGACTGGCGAGATATTCCTTGTATGACGTATGTATGTATGTATGGACGTATGCAAGGAGCTGACTGCTGACGATGACTCTTGATTATCATTTTATCTGGAACGTAAATATTTGGTCACCTCGATACCGAAGATAAGTGTTGATGTGGGTGGAAATTGAGAGAGAGAAAAAGAAAAAAAACCGGAAATAAATTGATGCAGCAGCCAGAACGTAAAGTCTTGATAATGTATTGTGGATGTGGATTGATCAAACACGATCGTGAATATGCATAAACGTGGCCACCTTTCGTTATTTATTCGGCGATTTTTTTCCAGAAGAGAACCTGGTCATTTACCTTCCGTTA
>JACEEZ010010745.1:30000-32500 GCA_016584305.1 Chionoecetes opilio | reverse complement strand
CATTACCTACATCCACTTTCATCCCCATCCATAAAATTGTCTAGCCTACTTTTAAAGCTCCCTATTGACTCCGCACTTACTACCTGATGACTGAGTCCATTTCAATCATTTACCACTTTATTTGTGAACCAGTTTCTCCCTATTTCTTTTTTAAATCTACCTTTTTCCAGTTTGAATTCGTTACTTCTTGTTTTACCCTGTTTTCTAGCCGTAAGAACTTTTCCTACATCGCCTTTATTGTATCCCTTTAACCACTTAAAAACTTCTATCAGATCACCCCTTACTCTACGCCTCTCGAGTGAGTGCAAATTTAACAGCTTCAATCTCCTCTCATAACTAAAGTTACGCATCCCCTGTATCAATTCAGTCATCCTTCTCTGGACTGATTCTAACAATGCTATATCCAATGCTAACCAATGCTATATATCATGTGGGATGGAAAGGGAGGGTGTATGTATGGGTGTGGGTGTAAGTGTATGATGAGGGGAGAGGTGTTGAAGCTTATGTGTGTGCGTGAGAGAGAGAGAGAGAGAGAGAGAGAGAGAGAGAGAGAGAGAGAGAGAGAGAGAGAGAGAGAGAGAGAGATTAGAGAGAGTAGAGAGAGTAAATGGAGGTGACAGTGATGTACCCGTGTATAGGTAAGCAAAATGGGATGTGGCGGCGTTACTGTGTTTATGTCTGGTGGCAATGGGAGCTGAAGTGCCAATTAGTAAATAGCTGTCATGCCATACAGGTGTGAGTGATGCCCGAGTACCTGCAGGACTGCTAATAGCGGGGGGGCGGGGGGGGAATGGCTAGTAGGCGAGCTGTGAGGGGGCGTGAGGGGGGATGGGGGGGCTGAAGGGTTGTTGAGACAGACAAAAATCATACAAATGGTTTCAACATTTTCGTTTTATGACACTTGCGAAAATCTTATCATTACACATACACACACACACACGCACACACACACACACACACACACACACACACACACACACACACACACACACACACACACAACACACCACACACAACACATCACACACACACACACACACACACACACACACACACACATACACACACCACACACACACACACATCACACACACACACAACACATACACACCACACACTACACATACACACACACACACACACACACACACACACACACACACACACACACACACACACACACACACACACACACACACACACACACACACACACATACCCACACATATTTTTTCTCGAAGAAATATAGCCAAAATGTGTCTGAGCTCCAATGTTATGTTATTGAACTTTATTTTTTACTTTTTTTCATTTAGTTATAGCAAATTATATTTACACTCGAGGAAAATGTCTGGAAGGGCGTGGCGTGGCTGGGCGTGGTCTGGGCGGCGAAGGAATACAACTGAGTGGGTGTGGAAGGGAGGGGATCGGGCTGGTATAGTTTAAGGGTGGAGTCTTTTGATTGGCAAGTGGTCAGACGCTAGACTGTCACCAAGATTTCCTGTCCTTCCACTTGTCACGCGATGAAAAGAAACCTTGTCAGCATTTCATCAGTGTTTCGAGGCATCGCGTGCAGGGGTGTGGCAAGGGCCTGGACGCTCTTGCTACACTACACTTCATGCTAAAACTTTTGTTACGAGACAGCATCAAGAATAATAATCTCGAGGGTACGGTTGCACATACCAGTGTTCCGGCAAGGCATGTGTTCCTTAAATACAAAATTAATAAGACACCAACAGACGAACAAATATACTATGTCGGATATGAGAATTTTCTAGATTTTGCGATGAACTCCCCCCACGAAGGTGTATGTAGGTGTATATTGCACACGTGTGCGTCTGTGTCGGTGTGGAGGGAGTCACTGCGCGCGTGTGTATCCTCTGCAGGGAGGACTAGTCCCCCCCCCCTGGCTGCTAGACATATAATGCATTATTTGCAGTATAGTAATATACACCGTGTTTTACTCTTGTACACAAAATACAAAGTAATGAATTAACAAACGTGGTTTTAAATTTCCACCCTAGAATGATTTACAGCAACAAGCTCGCCGACAAATCCCCGCCGCCCGCCGGGCTCCGGGCTGGGCGCCGCGCCCACCACTCACACAAAGCCCCCCATCGGAGCTACACGCACGCAATAACCACACACACTGTTCTCTGCATAGCTATGCATGCCGACACATTCGGACACGCATAATCTACAAATAATAAAATATTTTGAGCGTAGCGGTGCGGCGTGTCCTTGTCGCCTGCGCGCCGCCCCTGTCCTGCGCCCCGCGACACTGTGTTTACATATTCCTTGCATCATTCACCACACCATTTTTACCGACACATATTGTCCCTGCCTTTATCATTTCTGCGCCTCCTCCACCTTTCGTTGGTGTTTTAGGGCGCGCGGTGTGAAATGCACGAGGGAAAAACCAGCCCTTCTTTTTTTTTCTTTGCCTTTCTTTTTCCTTCCTCCCCGAGCTGGACTTCGTTAACCTACACGCTAGAATTTTGTT
>JACEEZ010010745.1:15000-25000 GCA_016584305.1 Chionoecetes opilio | reverse complement strand
ACACACTATCTCTCTCTCTCTCTCTCTCTCTCTCTCTCTCTTCTCTCCTTCTCTCTCTTCTCTCTCTCTCTCTCTCTCTCTCTCTCTCTCACTCCTTTTTTATTTCTCCCTGTCTCTCTGTCTCTCTCTGTCACTCTCTCTGTCTCTGTCTCTCTCTCTCTCTCTCTCTCTCTCTTTCCTCTCTCTCTCTCTCTCTTTTGTACCCTTAATTATATATGTATTATGTATGATGTGTACATTATTCATAATAAACGTTTTGATCTGATCTCTCTCTCTCTCTCTCTCTCTCTCTCTCGTCTCTCATCTCTCTTCTCTCTCTCTCATCTCTCTCTCCTCTCTCCTCTCTCTCTCTCTCTCTCTCTCTCTCTCTCTCCTCTCTCTCTCTCTCTCTCTCTCTCTCTCTCTCTCTCTCTCTCTCTCTCTCCCCCCTCCACCCCCCTCCCTCTATCCAGGTGACAAGAGCGACCACCCGCGCGGCAGGTGGAGAGCACGTTAAGAAAGTTAAGTTGTCACCCCACAGACGTCCTCTATCGGTTGGGCTGTCGAGGAGCCTCTACACGCACCCCCATTCATCACTAATGAACGCCACGCCCCCGATTGTCCATTGTTTTAGTGGCTCAGTTGGGCTTTCCTCGTCCCCTAACTTTTCTATTCCCTTTTTCCAGCTTTTCCAGGGAGATGCAGGTCGGTAGAGGGATGGGGCAAGGTTAGAGTTGAGAAAAGTTAGGGAAAGATAGAGACAGAGGAAAAGGAAGAAGGAGGTAGATATGGACGTGTGAGTGATAGAAAAAGACGAAGAATTTTAGGAGAAGGAAGAATAGGAGATGAAGGTGTTGGGAGTGACAGAAGAAGATGCGGAAAATTGTGTTTCTGGGCATAGGATATTAAAAAAGAGTTAAAGGAGGAGTAGGAAAAAAGAGAAGTTTCATACAGTACAAGATATGGTAATTGTGTGTGTATGTGCATGTGTGTGTGTGTGTGTGTGTGTGTGTGTGTGTGTGTGTGTGTGTGTGTGTGTGTGTGTGTGTGTGTGTGTGTGTGTGTGTGTGTGTGTGTGTGTGTGTGTGTGTGTGTGTGTGTGTGTGTGTGTGTGTGTGTGTGTGTGTGTGTGCTTCTATACGTGTGCACATTCACCACATCTCATAAGCGCTTCATGAAAACCTAAGGAAGAAAGATAATAGCCTACTGGCGCTATAGGCTCCAACGTAAAAAAAAAAAGGAATAAAATAACCCAAGGACACCATAACCACCTGGGGACCGCGGGGACACAGCCTTGGGAGCCATGGGGAGGGAGGGGTGTGGGCGCCGCGGCTGATAACAAATGGCAGGCGTTGGGGCTTCTTCATCGCTGTCAGGTGTGATAGCAGCCCCTACCTGCGCCCCCGCCTGCCTCCCGCCTGCCTCCACCTGTGCGGGGCTTGGCAGCGACGGCGAGGAATTTATATGCTAGTGATGTAGTATTAACGATAAGGGTGACGAATTATAATGGTAATGATAATAATGATGATATTGGTTATGATAGTAATAATGAAAAAAACAATGATAATAATGATGATATTATATTGGTTATGATAATGATAATAATGATAAAAACAATGATGATAATAATAATAATGAAAATAATATTAATGATAATAATAATGATATTCATAATAAAAGGAAAATAACCTTCATTATATTGATGACATTGATGAATATAAGGAAATTGATAACTAGATATTGCGTAGCATCTACTTGTATGTATAAGACAGAAGACGTATTCATCAACTGTAATTTTCATAATATGCCGTACAGTAAAAAAAAAGTATTTCAGTATAACCATTATCATTGTTTATAGTATTAGTATATTATCACTATTTTCATTAGGACTATTATTATCGCCTTCATCATAATCATCATCAGTCATCATTATTCTCGCATAAGTAATTTTTTCTTTATACAGACCCACGTAGCCAGCGTAACCAGCATAGATACTCAGTCCCTATCAATCAAACTCAACTTGCGGTAAAATAACATGGCATAAACTAATAAATCTTTAATAAAGAAAAGTTCCTCCCATAACACTGAAGTCAATATACATTAAAATCTAGTAGTATAATTATCAATAAAAACAACAGCATTTAGATTTTAGCTGAAGATTAACAAAAACACTAGTAGTATCGTCAATGAAAACAACAACATTTAGATAAAGATTAACAAAAAAAACTAGTAGGTATATCATCAATAAAAACAACATTAAGATGAAGATTCCCCAAAAGTTACTATCAATAACACTCCAAGAAGCTTCAGTGCCGAGCCAACACTAAGCCAACGAGGAAACACAAGTACAACACAAGCGCGGGTGAGGAGAACAAGATGCAATAACTCCACCCAAACAGGAGGCGAGGGAGCGAGCAAGTGAGTCGCGGCAATGTTTGGGATCACGGCAACAACGGCAACAGCTCGCGCGTACATGACCGAGACTTGGCGGGAAAACACGGTGGTTGCTGTTATTGTGGGGGAAAATTCATGTGGAAGAAAGAGAGAGAGAGAGAGAGAGAGAGAGAGAGAGAGAGAGAGAGAGAGAGAGAGAGAGAGAGAGAGAGAGAGAGAGAGAGAGAGAGAGAGAGAGAGAGAGAGAGAGAGAGAGAGAGAGAGAGAGAGAGAGAGAGAGAGAGAGAGAGATTGGCTATAATTGCAATGGTGGTGATCTAGAGAAGATGAGGAAAGTAAACGAAGGAGAATGAAATATTTAACACTAGGGAAAGTGAAGTCGTAGCACTACATAAAGTTAATATCGTAATACAGATAGTAAGTCTCTGTTTTGTAATGGTAGTGGTAATAGTGGTAGTAGCAGCTGTAGTAGTTGAAGTAGCAGTTGTAATGATAATGATTATAATTAACGTTTATAACGGTATGTAATGGTATGATAAACAGATATAAGAGTCACTAATAAGACTCGTAATACTAATGATTAAAGCAATAAGCTACGCTATATTCCAATTCGTTCAAGAATTTAAACATAATTGCCGTTTATGATATCGATTGTAAAGTGTTCCTCCATTACCTGCGTGTGAGTCACCGAAGTAAAATTTGGGCTATAAGTTGGGCTACAAGTTGGGCTGGAAGTGGACGCTCAAGAATGGCCGACTTGTGTCCTCTGCGGCGGAGCTTTTGATGTTGGTGTGTTTATGGCCAATAATAATCGTCACTTATCAGATGTACTTAAGGTGAGATAAGGTGACAGGTGTGCGGCCCGTGTCACTTCACCTAACGTTCCCCAACACTCACACCTCACACCTCACACCTCACACTTATACCTCTGTCGTAATAAAGCCTCACTTCTGTGCAGATCCATTAATTCTCACTACAACATTCTCTTCCTTTTAACTCCTTGAGGCCCACAACGTTATTTCCATTGTAATTTAGCCACCATTAGACGGTTTTAATGACTATAAGCAATGTTTTATAGATAATATGACCTTTTAGTATCCTTGTCCACTAGCAAATTTGTCATATCAAGCTATTTTATTTTATTTTATGGCTATAGACGATTTTTTATAGCAAAGGAAAGATCTGGGCGTGAAGGGGTTAACACCATTTCTCTCTTCCTCTATTTCTACCTCCCTTTCCTCTATCCTTCACCTAACAAACCTACCCTCACCCCTCACTCATACACTCATACACTCATACACACACCTGCATCAAAACGTCAAAAAATCATATCTTTTACAAAAAATCTCCCCGTGAACCTTACCATCGCCCCTCCAGCTCACTGCCTTTTTCCCGTGCCTGTAACACTCCCCCTCACCCCAACAGCCACTTCTCCTCTGTCCCTCACTCCTAACTCCACTACAACACCCGTTCACTTCGCAACACCCCACTCTTTCCCTTCCTCCATCCCTCGCCACTCCACGTCTCTCGCTCCTCCAGCACGGGACGCCTCGCCTCAATGCCCTCCTCTGTCTCCTCCTCTCTTCCTCCTCCTCCTCCACCCACCACCGGCCGGAGCTCCATTACCAGGCTGCACCTCCATTTCTCAAGTCTATAATCATACACATGTGATTATAGTGACTTTGCATTGTATTTATTGGCGCCATCCTCCCGGTGCTTCGTGTTCTGATATCCTGTTACGCGTTGAGGGAGAGAAGAAACATCGCAAATTGGATCGTTTGTTGCAGAGAAATTGTCCCGTGACCGAGTGCAATCAGGATCCACCTTAACCTTCATATTTATTACCGGGTTTGACATTTGTGTCCTAACATGTGATTATATATAATGTAAGTTTGTATTGTGTGCGTGTGTGTGTGTGTGTGTGTGTGTGTGTGTGTGTGTGTGTGTGTGTGTGTGTGTGTGTGTGTGTGTGTGTGTGTGTGTGTGTGTGTATGTGTGTGTGTGTGTGTGTGTGTGTGTGTGTCCTTGGAAAGTCACAAATACTTCCTCCTTTCATTACCTGGGTTACCTGTGACTACCTACCTGCTGTCTCCCGTCACGGTCCTTTGTGTGGGTTGTTACCAAGATGAGCTAACGATCCCAAGCACCTCCTCGCCCTGCACCAACGCTCTCTGCTGGGGACACATGCGAGGCAGAGACAGTGTCAGAAAAATAACTTTTTATGTATACACAACACACCGTGAAAAATGCTAGAAATGTTTTAGACGATACTCATCATGCTGAGAGTTTAACGTGAGTATGAATCTGATGGTGCTGCTATTGTCCTCATTCAAGGCTCTCTGTGAAGCGCCTCGTCACAGCGGTCAGCAAAAATGGAAGAAAATTTGATATAGCTCAGATAAAGCGAGCATCATCCCGCAGGCCACAGGGATATATCTGATGGGCAGGGGATGAACAGGCTAACAATGATAGGACGAGAGGTAAACTTGGTGACAGAAGAAGGGAAAACACGCAACCACCAGACAGTTCAACACCCTAATGGAAGGGGAGAAAGGAACAGGCTCAGGGTGACAACTTGCGAATGGGGGGAAAAAATGTAGTTAGAAATGTAGCAAAGCAGTCCCAACACGACGCTGTCCAGGTGAACGCGGCAGCCTCGAGGGTCAGGTGAACGCGGCAGCCTGGAGGGTCAGGTAGCAGCGATTATCCCAGAATAATCTTCGCATACATGGTCTGGAAAGCTTCAAAGTGTAATGGTGACTCACACGCAAGAAAAATAAAACGAGGAACACCTGTAGGCATAATGTGTGTTATTATTAGTTACTGTCATAACCCTGCAGAGCGAAATCAGTGTGTATAGTGACTGTAAGGATAGGTGTATAGGTATAGATCTATAAAGGAAGGTGTGTATAAGGATCTATACTGTAAAGGATCTATAGGACCACACCTGCACACGCCACCTCTGCTATACAACCCTATAGGACAAGGCTAAAGGACTAAAGGATCTCTTTCTCGGCCTTGCTATAGGGCACCTCACACACTTTCAACACACTATTAACATGAGTTACCTCCTCGCTACCACTTTCCTATACACTGCTACTTCTACCTCAATACCCACCATTATCTCCCTCCCTTACTCGTTCTTCTCTCAATGTTCTCCCCAAACCGACTTTCGTTCCACCCTCTTCCTCCCTTCCTTCTTCTCCCAATGTTCATCTCCCCAAACCGACCTTCGTTCCACCTCCCCCATTGCCCCTCTTCGGCCCCCAACCTTCCCCCAACCTCCCTCCTCGCCGCCACCTCAGCCTCTCCATCACCACCGTCACCGCCGCCGCCGCCTGGAGGAGCCGCCGTCACCCCTTGTATCAGGATGAGTGACGGCGCCCCTGATACGCGGGTGACAGGCTGCGGATGTTTGTGGTGTGCGTGCCTACCCGTGTGTACGTGAGACGCGTGTGTGTGTGTGTGTGTGTGTGTGTGCGTGTGTGTGTGTGTGTGTGTGTGTGTGTGTGTGTGTGTGTGTTAACAGGTAAATAAATGCAAAGTTTCACTCCTCCATCTATCTCCCTTGTATAAAAAGAAGAAAAAATAATCCTCAAGTTTATCCTCGTCTTTCACAGTAAAGGTAAATCTAACAACAAAAATTCTCCACACAAACTTCCACGTCACATGCTGATAACAATGAGAAACTTACCTTGTGTGTGTGTGTGTGTGTGTGTGTGTGTGTGTGTGTGTGTGTGTGTGTGATGTACAAGGAATGCCACACATGGACACACACACACGCGCGCACACACAGACACACCACACACGCACACACACACACACACACACACACACACACACACACACACACACAATCATACACAAGAGAATGGCGAGGGTACCTTAAATAGACGTGCCGCAAGCGAGCGTCTGAGAGGAGGTAAGTAATGTAGCTGATAAGCAGTAAATGGCTCGCCGATAACACGCTATGAGCACTGATAGGCCGCCAGATACTTGGTCTTGTAATGTTATGTCGGAAAGGTGTTTAGCGTGTCGGCTGTCTGGTCCCGTGTGTGTGTGTGTGTGTGTGTGTGTGTGTGTGTGTGTGTGTGTGTTGTGTATCCTTATCTTGCATCTCGGTTTACAGTCATTTACACTCACCATGTGTTTGTAGGCTCAAGTCATATGTGTCTTCAGAATACTTTAGTTTACCTTCTTATTTCTTCCCCTACAGGTGGACTGGCATCATCACGCCCTAAGGATCTGGTGAGTGTTACTTGTATATCAACTTCCAATTCTTACTTTTTTAATGTATGCTATTTATGTGACCAGCACTCAACAACACATATTTTACCCCTTGAGGCCCAGAACGTTATTTCCTTTGTAATTTGGTACCATTAGACATTTTTTAGTAAATATAAGCAATATTTTATAGATATGACCTGTTAAGTATCCTTGTCCACTAGCAAATTTGGTATATTAAGTTAGTTTTTGTAATTTTATGGCTAAACACTAACGATTTTATACAGCAAAGGAAAGACCTGGGCGTGAAGGGGTTAAGACTTTTATACGATATTGCACGAAAATGATGACGAAGGAAACAAGAGAAAAAAATGAAAGCGAGTAACAAAAAGGAAAATCACTCAAACACATCATTTTTTCTCTATACCAGAACTCGTGCATAACCTTTCACACCTATTTTTACGTCTTATACACACATGGATATTATTTTTTCATTTTCGGCCTTGAGATCCTGGCCATGCAGCTCCTTCCTCGCAGTGAGTATTAACATTAACATAACAAACAAGCTCTTCCCAAGGTCGTATAGGAGGTGTTGTTGTGTTGCGGCCGCGGTAAAGCAATGGTGTTTAAATCTATTTGCACTCAGACTTAAGGAAAGACCCTCGAGTTCCCTGTAGAAGAAGGAGAAGGCTTTGGCGTCACACCCTCTGAAGAACCCGTGTTTGTCCTGCGTGACCGACCACTCATCGTTGTTATTGTTGTCCCACGTCGAGAGAGAGAGAGAGAGAGAGAGAGAGAGAGAGAGAGAGAGAGAGAGAGGAGAGAGAGAGAGAGAGAGAGAGATAGAGCGAGAGTAGAGAGAGAGAGAGAGAGAGAGAGAGTAGAAGTAAAGTCTCTCTCTCCTCCTGTCTCTCTCTCCTCTCTCTCTCTCCTCCTCCTCTCTCTCTCTCTCTCCCCTCCCCCGTCCCATCTCCATTCGGTCTCTTCTCTCTTCTCTCTCTCTCTCTCTACAACACTAGGTATTTGTAGGTGGTGGGAGGGTTGGGGAGGTAAGAATCAAGCTTTAGACTCTTGCTCTACTAAGTTGGTATTTTTCCGTGATGGCCTTGTGTGTGTGTGTGTGTGTGTGTGTGTGTGTGGTGTGTATGTGTGTGTGTGTGTGTGTGAGAGAGAGAGAGAGGAGAGAGAGAGAGAGAGAGAGAGAGGAGAGAGAGAGAGAGAGAGAGAGAGAGAAGATTTATTGGGTATTACAGTCTACCTGACGAGAGATGAGTGTTTACTACTATACTTAAAAAACGCAAAACCCACAGTTCTCTCGCTCTCACGTCCTCCTGCCTGCCGCCCCCTTCATCCATCATCCCCCCCCTACCCTCCTCCTCCTCCTCCTCCTCCTCCTCCTCCTCCTCCTCCTCCTCCTCCTCCTCCTCCTCCTCTCCCCCATCTCCTTCCCCTTCTCGTCTCCTTTCCTCCCTTGCCATGGCTCAAAACCTGACGTCACTATTTCATTATCATAAACATCAGTGTCATCATCTTATCCGTGCAATGATAACACAGCGAGTCCTTTGTCATTAGTGTAAGCCCTTGACAAACAGACACACGGGGAGGCGCAGCAGTCAGGCTCTACAAGGGCTTCGTTCCCTGCTAGAGACAAGAGATTTCCAGCCTTAGAGCCGTGCCGTCAGCACCGCCGCTAAGGAGTGGTGGTTTACGCCCCTCTTGCCCGTTAGTAGCGAAGAGTGGCTTTCGGAAAATCATTTTTGGCCTCATCAGGGAACAAGATATTAGATTTACGGTGTTGAAGATCCCCGGGAGGCACCGTGTTGGCATCCCAAACCTTGTGTGTGTGTGTGTGTGTGTGGTGTGTGTGTGTGTGTGTCTTGGTCCTGCTTATTGTGGGAGAATGGAATACCTTGTGCTGTGTGTGTGTGTCTGTTGTGCTAAGGCGCAGGTTTCATCCGTTGGTGTATTTTTTTTCTCTCTCTCTCTCTCTCTCTCTCTCTCTCTCTCTCTCTCTCTCTCTCTCTCTCTCTCTCTCTCTCTCTCTCTCTCTCTCTCCACTCCTCAGTTTTTTCCCTCACTGCCCTTTTCTTTATTTTCTCTAGTTCTCATAATATTCTCTCATCCTTCACTGATTTCCTCCTAACGTTCCTCTTTCCCTCTCTCTCTCCCTCTAATATCCTTCTATAATATCTCCTCTCTCCTTCTATAATAACTCTCTAATATCCTTCACTCCTTCCTCTCCCTGTCGAACCTCTCACACCGCTCGCCTTTCCTCGGGACATCGTAATATTGATCTTTCTCATCAGCTTTTAAAATGGCTCCATATTTTTCGTTGTCTTATACGCTACCTTTTCATTCTCCTGAGTTTCCCTACAAATTTTCTTGTTTTTGTTTTCTTGACAGACTCTGAGCCTGTTTCTTCTGTTTTCTTTCCAGTCATCTTGTTGTTTTTTCTTTGTGTGTAAATGGGTAGTGTATCTTTAGTGTGTGAGCGTGTGTAATTCACCCACGGTCTTGTCCACGCGAGGTGGACTCTCGATCGCCAGTTTTTCCCTCCCGGAGCGAGCTTGGACCTCATAGTGACGAAACTTTCGGTAATGCTGGGACATCACACACCTCACACCCCATCCTCTTGCTCAAGGAGGACAGTAACCACCCGCATTAGTCAGTGGAAAATCTCCTGGAGCGAGCGAGGATTCGAACTGGCGAACCACATAATGGCCCGTCTGCTCTTATCCACTGGACCAGCGGGCGGTGTGAGTATGTGTGTGTGTGTGCGTGTATGATTCATCTTTTCGTTTCATTAATAGTATAAACATACAGTAATCCACACACACACACACACACACACACACACACACACACACACACACACACACACACACACACACACACACACACACACACACACACACACACACACACACACACACACACACCTTCTCCCTCCCAATAAAATATGCTTATTACACCCTCCGTATTTTTTCTCCCCTCTCTTAATTAGCTCTTCCATCCGTTCGTCTCCCTTCTCACCCCTTTTCTCCCTTCCCTATTCGCCACTCTTTCCTCTCCATCTCTCCCCCAACCCTCTGTCTCCCGCATTACCTCTCTCCTCCTCCTCCTCCTCATACTGCTTCCCACGATAGCTTGATCTAATCCCACTCGCTGATAAGTTCATAAGTTGGCAGTGTCAGAAGGCCAATAAAGTTAAGACCCGAGATAAGGCAGATTAGAGTGTGTTTGCACGTCTTCGTAGCCAGCACGCGTCACTCGCAGGGACGGAGGGTGGAGAGGAGAGGAGAAAGAGGGAGATAGAGGAAGGAAGGGAGGGAGAGGCGGATGTGAGGCGTTATCCCCTGTTCATTAGTTAGACATCGCCATGTTTGGTGACCGGCCAGGCAAA
>JACEEZ010010745.1:0-2500 GCA_016584305.1 Chionoecetes opilio | reverse complement strand
TATGGGACAGAACTACAAAAAAATCATAACATTTTTCACTCATCTTTCTTGGGTTACGTTTCGATGGGGTAAAATACATTGATAGATTCAAAACTGTATGCCTTTCAGCCGTAGACGAATATATAGACTTAGAATCACGAGAGAAGAGAAAGGTGGAGTTATAAACATATATTTCCTTAATTACTTTCTTGAGATACGTTTCGATACGGTAAATTAAAAATGCTTTGTTAATTAAATGCTTCGATAGATTCAAACGTTTATGCCTTCCAGCGGCAAACGAATACACCGACTTAAGACTTGTGTTTTTATTTAACAAGAACATAAGAACATAAGAAAATAAGGGAGCTACAAGAGGCTGGGAGACCTACACGAGGTAGTTCCTGTTACTTAACACTACCTACATCCACCTTTCATCCCCATCCATGAATTTATCTAGCCTCCTTTTAAAGCTCCCTAATGACTCCGCACTAATAACTACCTGTCTACTGAGTCCATTCCAATCATTTACCACCCTATTTGTGAAATCTTCCGGTACCGCCTATACCCAACCTGTTTGCCTCCTTCCCCTGCCCAAGCCACGACCTCTCGACCCACGGCAGACAGCACGCGACAGAACCAACAGGCTGGCAGAGAAGGGTCACACACACGGGTCAAGGCTGTCCATCTTACTGTCAACAAGCCCGCCCCATACAGATGACAAACATGACGCCCCATCCCACTGTGGAGGGTCAGAACCAGTCACGAAGGTCCTCCGTTGATCCCCTCAAGGCTATGCGGATCCCACCTCAAAGGAGCGAGTCACTGAGCTTCCTGTATAGGGTGAAAAGCGGTGACTCCAAAACCCAGCGTGATGGTGGTCTTAGGAGGTGGTAAACATTAGGGTACTTTTATATCCCTCTCTCTCTCTCTCTCCTCTCTCTCTCCTTCTCTCTCTCTCTCTCTCTCTCTCTCTCCTCTCTCTCTCTCGTCTCTCTCATCTCTCTCTCTCTCTCTCTCTCTCCTCTCTCTCTCTCTCTTCTCTCTCTCTCTCTCTCTCTCTCTCTCTCTCTCTCTCTCTCTCTCTCTCTCCCTCTCTCTCTCTCTCTCTACTTCTCTCTCTCTCTCTCTCTCTCTCTCTCTCTCTCTCTCTCTCTCTCTCTCTCTCTCTCTCTCTCTCTCTCCTCTCTCTCTCCTCTCTTCCCTCTCTCTCTCTTCTCTCTCTCTCTCTCTTCTCTCTGTCTCTCTCTCCTCTTCCTCCTCTCTCCTCTCTCTCTCTCTCTCTCTCTCTCACTCTCTCTCTCTCCTCTCTCTCTCTCTCTCTCCCCCTCTCTCTCTCTCTCTCTCTCTCTCTCTCCCTCCTCTCTCTCTCCTCTCTCTGCTCTCTCCTCTACCCCTTCTCTCTCTCCTCCTCTCTCTCCCCTCTTCTCTCTCTCTCCCCCCTCTCTCTCTCTCTCTCTCTCTTTTTTTTTTTCTTCTCTCTCTTCTCTCTCTTTTTTTTGCATCTTTGCTAAAGTCGCTTTTAAGAATCATCAGTTTTCCTAATTAAAATAGCCACATTCTGCCAATTCTGACATTACATGAAATTTTATCCCTTCAACATTTCTAATAATTGAGAGAGAGAAGAGAGAGAGAAGAGAGAGAGAGAAGAGAGAAGAGAGAGAGAGAGAAGAGAAGAGAGAAAAGAAAAAAGGGTTCCCCCGGGGGAAAAGGGCATTTAAATTTATGACCCACAACGCCGGGAAACACGCCGTCCCACTTACTTCCTGTCCTGCTTATCGGTCACTTGGGTCAGGCGAGGTCAACAAGGAGCCGAGACCTGAGGAGCGGAGAGGCGGGCCAGGGGAGGGGAGAGAAATAGTTAGGTCTTGGAGAGAAACTGAATGGTCTGGAGAAGCTAAGAACTGGAGGCGGGAGATAATCGTGTGGGGAAGGTTGGATAGATGAGCAAAATTTGAGAAGATGAAGAGAAGATGAGCAGAATTGGAAGCTATAGCGTAAAACTTAGTGGTTATTTACGAAATGCAAGGTGGTGGAAGGTTAACGTAGTGGAATGAATAGACCGAATAGAGTGGGTGGCTGTTCCTAAGGCTGTCATGCCACAAGGAAATGGAGAATTCACGCCTTTGGAGCAACATTGGAACAGACGCATGGCAGGAATGAGGCAGAGTTTGATGTGAGGACGAGTGAGGGCTGTGAGGCAAAATAATTTGTGTGTTGAAAAAAAGGAAGACGATGGAAGGCGAGATTGTAAGATAAAGGAATTGCATCTGTGGACGTAACTTACTTTATAACATTCTTTTGATTTTTTTGTATTGTAATCTTAATTAATTTCCCGTTTTTCCATGCACGTTTTCCTCACCTCTACAACTTCTTCAGTAATAAAAGAAAGATTAAATATTCATGTCTTCGTTTAGTTGTATATAAATTTTTAGTCCCTTCTTTTTTAAACCCCCCCCCAAACCCCAAAAACCCCCCGGGGGGTTTTTGGGGAAACGTTCCGGGGGCCGGGGGGGGGGGGGGG
>JACEEZ010010744.1:5000-7500 GCA_016584305.1 Chionoecetes opilio | reverse complement strand
CTGATCCCGGACATAAACAGGTAAATGCCGGCTCGTGCCCCTGGCCGGGCTGCCAGCTGATCAGTGTCTGCAAGCTGGTGGCTGACAATTCATTGGGGTGAGCGAGGTCTTACACTGGTGCCCCCATCTCCTCGCCAGCCCTCGTTTCAAAATCGGGGTCACGGCGAACCTGCGGTGTCCCCCCACTCTGACTCGCCATCAGCGAGAGGGGGACACATTTGAGTTGCGAACCATGCTCCTTCCCGCACGTAGAAGGTCACAGTGTTTGGGACCTTTTTTGGGGCGGGGCGACCTCATACTCTGAGTGCGTGAAATGTTTTTGGGGGCCGCCCAAACTGTGGTGAACCTTGATGTCGTAGTAGATTTGAAGTACACCCAGGCAGTACTTGACTAGGATTTCCCGGGGGTTTTAGTTCTTTGCCAGTCAGTCCATGCTTTCTGGGCCCCATGTAAAACGAGGATGGGCTTGGTGAGCCATCTGGAGTGGGCACCTTGCCACTTGATCTCCTGCGCTCGGACGGGATAAAGCCCCCTCAAGCCTGGACCAGGGTAGGAGACCCCCTGGCAGTGGCTGTTGACCAGGAATCTCCCGGGTTTTCCGTGAGATCTTCACCGCCCGGGACCCTCTGAAAATCTGCGTTGTCGCATCTCTTCACGCTGGCGCAGACTGCACACTGGACCCCTGAAGCCAGTGTCAGATTTAGGTAGGCCCGTCGTGTGGTGATAAGGTCGCAGGGGGGGAACTCGTTTGTGTGCAACACGATATCTCCAGAAGAGCTTGCGTCCTAGCATCTTCTCCAAATGGGCTGAGCACCACCCCTTCCCCCCCCGTGTTTTCCCTGTTGAGTCCCTTGCAGTACGATCATGATCGTGAGTCGTATGTCACCAGCAGATCAAGAGGCCTGGCCACCTTGAAAGCAGGCTTTTTCAGTGGCACCCGGGCCCCCCTGGTACAAAGTGCCAAAAGGGACCTTCCGGGTGGGTCCTTGTCATGACACATGGTCCTCCCGATCAAACCCTTTGGGGGCAGTTTCCCATTGTGGGCACATCCCCCCTGGTCTTTTCCTTCCTCCCTCGTAACCCAATTAACTATTTTTGGTACCCGGGCTTCCCCCGGTCAAGGTCCCTGGCTAATGCCATGGCATCCTCCTGGGCCCCCCTCGCTTGTTAGGATCGCAGACCCGGGAAAGACATGTCGGAAGAGGTGGCCCTCGCGATAAGGTCCTGGGGGAATCCAGAACCAAGGCCAGCGCAGTGGGCGGGAAAGTCGAACCGGTGCTTGCCACGCCAGGGTTTCCCGGGCTGGGATTTTGTTTTTTCTGGGAGCTGGCCCGTCCAAAATACTGCTCACAAGGGTGCCCGGGACCCCAGCCTCTCCCTGAGCATCGGTTAAAAACAATTACTACCCCCGACAACCCGCGCCCTTTCGCCCGGGCAGACAAGGAAGTTGCCATGGCAACGCTCCAAACAAGGGTTTTACCTGCCACCTGATGGCGTTTTTGCGAAACTTTTTCGCATAATCAACCTGCCCCCGTATCATTTCGCCCCCGTCGCACCCTCATTTGTAACGTGGACAAGAATTGATGTAGGGGGCAAATGAAACGGTTACTTTAGCGGGGGTAAGTATTTTTGCATATAAATAAAAAGCCATTTTTGCATAGCAAGAAGTGTCAAACAAAAAGTTGAAGCGAACAAACTACCCCCTTTAAAATTTAAAATTTTACATAAGAAACATCGCCAAATTCGAAATATTCTAATTTTTACTTTTCATTGGACCTAGGCTTACCCTATTAGGGATATTTGTGGTTTAAAGGGTTTGGGTTAGGGATCTTTGTGGTTAAAAGGGTTGGGTTGGTTAGGTATATTTGGGTTAAAATTATTAGGTTAGGTTAGGATACTTGTGGTTTTTTTTTTTGGGTTGGTTAGGTTAGGTATACTTTTTTGGGGTTAAAGGTTTGGTTTTGGGGTTGGTTAGGTATACTTTTCGGTACTAGCACCCTGCAAAGGTCATATAAAAAACAATGGTACAAAGCAGCCGGTACTATCAGCCCAGGTACATAGCATAGGAAGCTTTTTAAAATTTGGGGGTCCCCTTTTTGGGTCACTCTTTCTGGACCTTATTTCCCTTAAGGAAAAATTTTTTTATGTCCGTCAATTATATTCCTTACAATGGGTATAATCCTCATCACCCCCACTCACTTTCCCTTTCTAACTCTTAATTACCTCCCCCAGCCCGACCTCACTTCCCGTTAACCCGCCCCCGTATCATTTTGCCCCATCGCACCCTCTTTGTAACGTGGATCAAAAATTGATGATAGGGGCAAATGAAAACCGTTATTAGCGGGGCTAACTATGTTTTGCATATAAAAATAAAAGTCCATTTTTGCATACAGAGGCTCAAAATAAAAAATTGAAGCGAACAAAAAACCCTTAAAATTTAAAATTTTACATAAGAAAAAATTTTGCCAAAATTTGAAATATTCTATATTTCACTTTTTAT
>JACEEZ010010742.1:0-14440 GCA_016584305.1 Chionoecetes opilio | reverse complement strand
TTTTTGTTTTAAATTTTTGGAGGTTGCATTGTGATCTTATGATTAACTGTTGAGGTACACAGTGATTTGACAGTGGCTATGTGGTTATTATGTTATGGTACTAATGTGGCCCGGTCCTACAGGTTGGAACATATGGAAATAAAACCGAGTTGCTACATATTGTTTCACTGCACCCGGATGGTCTAAGCCAGTGGTTCCCAACCTTTTTCCTGTTGTTTCTCCTTTCAACCAGTTCAACCATCCGGATTTCCCCCTTCAAGGAAAAAAGTAGCCAATACACAAAATTTACTTGCTTAATAACACAAGTATCACGACACTATCCTCTATATCTATATATACTTGAAGAAAAGTCAATAGCCGCATTCAAAAACTTCTTTTTCTATCGACTGAATGCTAGTAGTTTAGATGTCCCTCAGAATAAATTTCCCCCTTAGAACCCTGAAATTTCCCCAAGGGGGAAATTTCCCCCAGGCTGGGAAATACTGGTCTAAGCGCTACATTCCAACAACATGGTGCCCAACATAACTGAGTTGGCTTGCCTACGAGGGACAGCTCGTGGGAAACTTACAAGGCAGTATCAACTACTGACTGAACAAGTAAGACTAGGAAAAACATCTGATATCATTGAAATGTATTATGAGGAGATTAAGGACGCCTTCAATGAACTTGCAAGGCGACATGAGACGTTAGTTGGGAAAATGTGTTTAGGTGAAGAGGAAGAGGAACAGTTAGATACTAAACTTTAAGAGGAGGAACAGTATATAGTTAAGGCAGAGCCAATGAAAACAGATGCCTATGATAAGTTGCTGACATTACGTAGAAAAGAAAGAGAAGAAAAAGAACAAGTAGCCAAAGCTGGAAGCATGACAGTGAAAGTGAAACCTATAGAACCGCCCAAATTTGATGGTGACGTACGTCAATACCAGACTTTTCGAAGCAACTACCATAAGATAATGACAGCCAATTACGGGAAGAGTGCATTTGCTTTGCTTCAGTGCTTATCGGGTGAAGCACTGAGTCTAGTACATGAGGTAGAAGACGACTTTGATAAAATGTTTCGTCGTCTTGACCAAAGATATGCAGACCCTATTAGACTAACAGATTGTGTTATTGATCAGTTGAAAGGACCAAAAATAATACCAGAAGGTAATACAGCTAAATTTGTAGAAACAGTAGAAGTAATAGAAAAGTGTTGGACTGATATGCAAATAAATAATTTGTAAGAACAAATGTCAACTGTTATTGTGATAAGCTTAATTGAGAAAATATTGCCACCACATCAAAAACGTGAGTGGACTAAGAAATATAAAAGTTTGTCAAATAAAGTAAATTCTTTCCCTGAACTAATAGATTATCTGAAAGAAGAAAGGGAACTCCTTGATTATATGGAGAAAGATGTTCGGATTACCACCCGTAGTACTAAAGCTTCCTTTCATAGTGTAGACGTAAAGGAAGAAGATAATCAGGTCATAAAAACACTACAAAAATTACAAAATCAACAAGCTGAACACCAAGCAAAACATGAAAAGCATATTGCAGAAATTACTCAAGCAATGATGACGGGAGGATCTGCTGCAACCCAACCTAACCATAACAGTCATAATCCAAATTTTTGCTGGTATCACAATAATTCTGACTCATACCATCAATCGTTGCAACACATTTCATAATTTAGAACCAACAGCTAAAATGGATATTTTAAAGAGAAAGTATATATGTTTTCATCGCTTAGGCATGGAACATAGTTCCAAAGATTGTTCTAAGAAACGTACTTGTTACATGAAACTAGGTAGTGGTAATGTTTGTGGTAAGCCTCATCACCCAAAACTTCACTATTTATGGTATCAAAATAACTCTCACGAATTGAACATCCATATTAACAAATTTGAGACTTCGACATTGCTCATGATTGGGCAAGTGAACTGTAAGGACAGTTCAGTAGTAACTCTATTTAATCCTGGTAGTACAAATAGCCTGGTATCACATCATAAGGCTCGAGAACTTGTATTATGTGGCATACCTTATAGTATCACAATGACTACGGTAGGAAATGTTAGTGATGCTATTTTCACTCAATTGTATAAAGTTCCACTGGTTGATGATACGGGTGATCTACATTCTATGCAATGTTAGGGGATTGATGAAATTTCATCGAAAGTTAGCCCGGTGCACATGGACAGAGTCCTCCACTTATTAGATGTTTCTCCATCTTTGGATGTTTCAAGACCTCATGGGAAAATAGATATATTGATTGATGCTGATAACTGCAATATCATTCCAATAGCTGTTAAAACTGTAGGAAAATTACAGCTCATGAAAGGCCCCTTTGGTTATTGTATTAGAGGATCACACTCAGAACTCAAAGTTGAATGTACAGGAACTCTATAGGATACAGCTCAAGTAAATCATATAATTATAACATCCAACATAGATGAAATACAAGGGGAAAACTGCAGGACTCTAAAGGAAGAATTATATCATTTTTTTTACTGTAGATCACTTAGGCACAAATTGCAGACCCCAATGTAGTAACTGTAGTAATTGCCATAACTGCAATAGAGAAAGGCACATGACTGTAAAGGAAGAAGATGAAATTAAATTAATTCTCAGTGGACTTGATTATCGGAAGAAAGAGAAAGTATGGACTGTACGATACCCATGGATTAAAGATCCCATGCAGCTTCCCAATAATTTTGGCATAGCATTAATGAAACTTAAAAGAACTGAAAGACGGTTGAGGAAACTGGATGAAACTCTATCAGAAGAATACAACGAACAAATTGTTGACATGCTAAGGCGAGGTGTCGCGAAGAAGTTCCTTAGAGAAGAAATAAATCAATACAAGGGACCTGTGCACTATTTATCTCACCATGAGATCTTAAAACCAGACTCAACCTCCACCCCTACTCGTATTGTGTTTAATGCTTCTGCCTCATACAATGGTCATGCCTTAACTGATTACTGAGCAAAGGGACCTTATGTATTGAACAGCCTTTTTGGTCTGTTACTCACATTCAGAGAAAAACCTGTAGCATTTATTGGGGACATATCTAAGATGTTTGAAGCATCAGACTATCTGAATTTGACAGTCATGTACACAGGTCTTTATGGAGAAGCCTTGAGGATTGTACCCCAGACCACTATGCTCTCTCTGCTGTTCCCTTTTGGGACATTTGTAGTTCAGCAATTGCTGTGTTAGCTATGAGACAAACAGCAGAGAAGTACAAAAAAGAATTTCCTGCAGCGGCCAACATAGTCTTAAGGGACAGTTACATGGATGATGCAATACATAGCACGGATAACACAGACGAGGCTTATGAAATAATAAAAGATATTGAGTTCATGCTAAAACAAGGAAATTTTCACATGAAGAAATGGATTATAAGTGGAAAGTGTCAGGTGGAAAATAATGTTGATTTATCCGGTACAGTAGGAGAAAGGGTCCTGGGAGTTGTATGGAATCCTAAGGAAGATGAAATAAGTTTTAGGATGGAACTGAACTTAGCAAAAACAGAGACACCGTATTCCCTGTACACATGCAAGAACTAACAGTCTTGAAGAGGAACTAGCAAAGGGACTAACTAAAAGTCGAATTCTTAGTCAGATATCAACCATATTTGATCCCATGGGCTTTGCCTCACCTGTGACACTATGTGGCAAGTTACTGTGAGGGAAGTTATTGTATATGCTGATGAAAATGGACAAAAACTTGACTGGGATGACCCATTACCAAAGGATCTTAGGGAAAAATGGTACAAGTTTTTCTAGAGTATATTCAAACTAAAAAGTGTCAAAATACCTAGATGTATTAGAACTGCCGAACTGATTGAACCAGCCCTAATTATGTTCAATGATGCAAGCACCCTGGCATATTCCGCTTGTGCTTATGCACGTTGGCAGGTTGAGAAAGAAAAATACGAATCCAGACTACTTGCATCTAAAGCAGACTTGCACCGATCAAGACGCAGACTGTTCCGAGATTGGAATTGGCCAGTGCAGTTCTTAGTGCTCGCCTCCGCAACACAATAATTAAGGAAAGTAACATCATATATGATAAAGTGTATCATCTGTCTGACTCTGAGATCATACTTGCACAGATCACATAGGACACCCTCCAAGCTGGAACTTACGTAGCAAATAGAATTTCAGAAATTAAAGAAACTACCTGAAAGGATGAATGGCATTGGATTTCTACTGAAGTCAATATAGCGGACCTGATGACCCGGCCAAATCTGTATGTCGATATTGGCCCGAGATCAAACTGGCAAAGTGGGCCAGCCTTCTTAACACTTCCAACTACTCAATGACCAACTAAATATATTCCATTGAGATCAGAGGAAAATACTTTTATCAGCACAGCTGAAATAAGTAATATCGATACAATAGAGTATGGGATGTTTGATATAGACAATTTCAAGTCATACAGGAAACTCATTAGAGTTACCGCCAGAATAATAGGTGCAATCCGTTAGCGTTCATTCAAGGGCGTCTGTTCTTCACCCACTGTAGATCAGTTGGAATATGCGGAAACAGTATGGATCAAGCTTGCGCAAGTTCCATTACGAAATAAGTGGCAAGCAAGGTTCAAGAGATTAGGTCCATTTTGTAAGGATGGCATATTATATGTGGGATCAAGAATTGCAGCATGGATGAAAAATAATTACAACAATGAAGCTTTCATTTTACTCCCCACTAAACACAAGCTGACTGATTTATGCATCAAGGATGTTCATGATCGAGATCATGGAGGAGTGGAATCTACTTTGTGCAAACTACAAGCTAGATTTTGGATACCTCAAGCCAGGAAATTGTTAAAGACTACTAAACATCGATGTATAATATGCAGAAAGTTAGAAATGAAAATGATAAGACAGAGCTTGGGACCTGTACCAGAGGATAGACTAAAACCTTCACATGCCTTTTATCATTCAGCATTAGACTGTTTGGCCCTTTAACGATAAAGGACACAGCTAAGGGGAGATGCAGAAAAAAAAGTATATGGAGTTGTAATAAACTGTCTCAGCACAAGAGCAGCATATGTTGACTAGTCGAAGGGTTATGATGCCGACAGTCTCATAACTACACTTCGCAGGTTCATAGCTATAGAGGTTTCCCTCGATCAATGTATTCTGACTGTGGTTCTCAACTTAGTCAGCAAGTAAGGATGTATGTTCTAGACTGAAGACCAGGTAAAATTGTCACAATTTAGTCGAGAAGGGGGATGGAGTGGAATTTTACAAAATCAGCTGATGCACCCTGGGAGAATGGATGTCAGAAGCAATGGTGAAGTTGGTTAAAAGGGTTATGACTAGAGTAATTGGAGATACTACATTAACCTTTGTGAATTACATTCAGTGATGTTTGAGATTGCAACTATCTTGAATGAAAGGCCATAGGTATGAAGAATGGTTCAAGCAATGTAGAGGTGCTTATCTTTGTCCAAATGATTACTCTTGGGCGTGCAGGTTCAAGCACCAGAGGATTATTGCCAGCAATGTTAATACAAGGACTTGACAGAAAACAATACTGCAATTGTAAATTCTTCTGGAGAAAGTGGATGATGTATTACTTTCAACTTTATCATACGACAAAAATAGCATTTGAGAGGAGAAATCTAAAGGTAGGAGATGTTGTTGTTAGTGCAAGAAGTAACGCTCTGAAGGGTACTTGGAAACTTGCTGAAGTGAGTAAGTTATGCCTAGTTCGGATGGTAAAGTCAGAAATGTAGTACAAATAAGATATAAGATACAAAAGAAAAATGGTGAATATGAGGGTCAACAAGATATGAAGGTAAAAGATCTGTTCATAAACTTGTGTTATCTTCCAGTTGAGGAACAGTAGGCTTCTTTTGTGGAGGGAGTGTAATGCGACTCTTACTCGCATGATTTTTGTTTAGTAAGCTGTACTCCTACTTATGCCAGTTCATTCCGTTTTCTTACATTGTGCTGTAGTTCCAATGTGATTTGACCAGATTCCTCTTGTATCGCGTATGTTCATATAGCACAGTTGGCATTGTAACTATGTAATTAATAGGAATATTACTTTATTATGAATAATTGAATGTAACTTTGCGAGTAACTAGTACGATATATGTAATTGTAGAGTTCCGATTGTAAAGAGTTTGTAGGCTAAGAGCGGAGAAGGTATCAGCTGGAGAGAGAGGCGGTCACTGAAAACGTTTCTGCACCATCTTATCAAGTTATCAACTATCATGCAGATTGTAAGACACTCTACTGGGTTACACTGGTGTAGAAGTGTTTCCAGTTGACCACTACTGCCTACGTATACTTTGTGGAGTTATTAATCTCCTGGACTTGGCGTTCAAGACTAACCAGGGTAGCCTACAGCTGGGTCGCAATGTTGTGAGTAACATATTGTCATATTATTGGATTAATGCTAAGTGATGTGAACCTACTGCAATAGTTTAACCTTTGATGATGGTTTATGTATAAGCATAGTTATTGAGGTTTTATGGAACTTATATGATATAGTTAAGGTATTGCTATCTTAAGTTTTCTATTCAGCTTTTGGGGGGGCCCTTGACATGATTTTGTATTTCAGGGCATTGTGATATTAAAAAAGTGAGGTACACATGATTTGAAGTGGCTATGTGGTTATTATTTAGGGTACTAATGGGGGCCCGGCCTACATTTTGGAACATATGGAAAAAAAAACCGAGTTGCTACTATTGTTTTCACTGCCCGGAGGGTCAAAGCGCTACAGGCTCCAGGTTTTTCCCTTAATCCTGTCTATCTTATATTTCAATAACTTTTTACTGGCAGATAAGAGTAAAAATGAACACTAGTAGGTACACCTAGAATAGACTATAATCTATATTTATACAGAGTATAGGAGTTTTAAGAAAAGACAAAACAGATACGTATATGGAAGAGATGAAAAGTGTCTGGAGTAGTTGATGTTATGTATTTCAGAAACTCCCCACGTGTATGTTATTGCTCTTCTTGTTTCCCTTTATGTGCTGAGTACTAGTGTCTCAAAAACACAACAATGAAACTTTCCCTGACACAAAAGGAAAACGAGAAGGGTCCACCCCAAACGACTGACTTGTTTATCCCAATTTCTTTCTTTTAGGGCATGCAGGAATATGGGGAGCTTAAAAAACCCTTTATCAGACCTATTGTGACAAAAAACGCAAGCAGCACGGCATTAATTTTTTAAAAGCACAAAAATAAAAGGGAGACTCCGAAGGTCTGGAACGAAACCCCCGAAGGCAAGATGGCCCCCGTAGGAACCATGGAGGCGGAACCCTTTTTTTAAAGAGATTTTAGATATACCGACCACTTTAATACCCATACCTATCACCACCCCCACCACCACCACCACCCATACCTACCACCCCCACAAACTAACCACCAGCATCCCACTACCACCCCACCACCACAATCCCTCCCCCACAAACATACCAAACCCACCACCACCATCCCACCCCCCCCCCGCAATCCCCTCCACCAAAAACTATACCTACCACCACCACCATATCAACCATAACAAACACCACTATCCCCCACTCCAACCCCCACCCCCACAACCCCCCCTATACTTATCCAAACACCAACCCCCATACTACATCACCCCCCCCCCCTATCCCTATCACCCCCACCCCCACCACACCCCATCCCTTTTATCACCCAACTACCATTCCCATAACAATCCCCACCACACTCCCCATCCCATACCTATCACCACACCAACACCACCACACAAGACGAAAGGCAACCCTTTTAATCGCATACTCCGCCAAGGCTGAAAATATAAAAGCTGTTTAAAAAACAAAACACAACAAAATACTTTTTTAAGGATAAAAAAATTTTTTAGTATAATACCAGCTCAGATTTTTAGAACCCTTGTATTGCCCAAGGGATTTTTTCAAAGCTAACCCGCCAGTTCCTCGGCTTCAGTTTTTCTGCCTTTTGACCCAAAATGATTTATCTTTTACCGTAAATTCCTTGTACTTCTCGGGGCATATCAAAAATTACACTTAAATACAATAACTAAAATTTGTTGTAAAAAAAATTTTTTTTTTTATTTTTTTCTTTTTCTGCATTGATGAAAAATTGGAAAAAAACAATTAATACTGAAAACTCAATCTTTATAAATCGTCTTTTCATAAAGCACTACAAGTTCAAGCAAATGGGGCTTAGGAAATATCAAATTTGTATGTAAGAATTCGGGGGAAACCTTTTTTGGGTTGTCTGTTCTCTTTCGACGAAAATATAACCAAAAACCATGTGCGTCAGCATCCCACAGAAACCACCCGAGGTCAAGATCTTTTATCACCCCTTTTTCCTGTTGTCATCAACGTCGGGGGAGGGGAGGGACTCAGGGCCGTATTTTAAAATCTTTCGCCAGGGCTGGCGAAAGCGCCCAGGCGTAGTGATTTCTTATTTTTAAAAACGCCACGAGCGCTCCGCCAGGCGCTGCTCCGCCAGGGCTGGCGAAGGAGAAGTTTTGGAAACCCTGGCGAATGTGAGTTCTGGTGAGACGCCCCTCTCCCGGGCGATCAAATTTTTTCATTCAGTTTATATTTTTAAAATATATAAGCATTTCATGAGATGGGAAAACCCTATTGGACGGTAAAAACAGTGTATGGAAAGTTTTTCATGGAAAATAATCTTTTATATTATTTTCAAAAACCACGGGTTCCAACGCAGCTGACAGCACAGACCCCCTCCCCCCCCTCAGAGGTGGGGGGTTTTTTTTGCCTTTTCGTCCAATATATTTTGGTTTGGGGACCATATGCACAATAAATGTAACATGGATGTTTTGGTGATGGATCTTTACATTGGCTATACAGAGCCTCCCCCCCTTCATAAGAATTTCAGTGAGAGTGACTATGTTTTCATTGTGCTCCGCCAGAAAATTTTTTATTTCGTTGATACAGATAAAATTTGAATGTTTTATTTTGCACAATACGGGTTTGTTTTGGTGATGGCGCTTTACATTGAGCTATGCAGAGGCCTTGCCCCTCATACTTTACCTGAACTGTTTTATAATAGGTGCTCCCGACACTAAATTTAGTTTTTTGGGAAAATTTTTTACATAGCCCAAAATTTCTCTACCCCTTTTGGGAGTAGGGTTTTTTGTTTACCTTAATAATTCTGAGAAACTTTTCTCTAAATGATT
Source organism: Chionoecetes opilio (assembly GCA_016584305.1). Taxonomy (NCBI): domain Eukaryota; kingdom Metazoa; phylum Arthropoda; class Malacostraca; order Decapoda; family Majidae; genus Chionoecetes; species Chionoecetes opilio. The sequence goes on along the minus strand of JACEEZ010010742.1, from coordinate 5,296 downwards.
TTCCTCGCAAATCACTATTTGGGAGATAAAGATGTTTTTAGTAGGGGGGGGGATGTATAGGGGGGGTCAGTCAGTTCGTTCACAAGTTTTTTCGTCACCAGTAGATTAGTAGACCAAAAAGTTGTTTCGTAGTCTTATGAAACCATAGTCTTTCGTACACTCAGCCAGAGTTGAACTTTACTACTAGATTTACAAACGACTACGTATGTAGAAAAAACTCAAAACAGTGTACAAAAAACTAACAAAAACTGTGTACGAAACCCCCTTAACATATAGGAGATATAAAAATTAACTAACCAAACCCTACTTTTACAGGGAGTTTCGTACCAGGTTTTGTTATTTTTTTCGTCATGTTTTGATTTTTGGACATACGTGATTTCTTTTGAAACTCAAGTTAAAGTTAAACTCTGAGCGAGGTACGAAACGACATGGTTTCATATAGATACGAAAAAACTTTTTGGTGTACAATTACTGGTTACAAAATTTTTGTGAACAAATTTTGACTGCATCCCCCCCCATACCTCCCTTCCCAGGGGAGTGTATACATCACTAACTAACCCATGTTTAACCAAACTAAAGTCAAACCCTCAAAAAAAAAGTGTCCGGGGAAAGGGGAAGAATAGAGGGATGCGGGTCAAAAGAGGAAAAAGGGGGAGTTCACATAAACATTGTCTCTCTCCCCCCGAAAAATAGGATGTTATATTTATCCCCAAAAAAAGTAATTATTTGGAGGGAAAGCTCATTGAGAGAAAGTTTCCTAGAAACAATAAGGTAAAAAAAAACCATGCCCCCAATTGGTAGGAATTCTGTCCCCAGTGTAAAAAAATTTTACCTTTTATTTATTTGGTTAATCAATGAAATTTAAAGAGTTTTAAAATTTTTTTGCAATAGAAGGGTAAATATGCAGTTTTTAACAATACTCATATTGAAAAAAATACCTACTGATAAATAGGGGCCTGTGCCTCCCCGGGCCCCCCTTCCCGTTTCCTAACCTAACAATTTTCATTTTTTGCGCATTATGTTTTTTAGGGCGAAAATTTTTCAGAAAAGTTTTAAAATATGTTTGAATTTTCTGATACTTTTTTTTGGGTGATTTATTTTCCGATTTTAAAAACTACATATTTTAAATGAATGTTGATTTTTATTGTTTCATTATTATTTTCCAGATTTTGGACCCCTGCTAATTTTTAAGATTAAAAGTGCTTGACCACCAAAACAGAAGATCAGTGCCCAAAAAAACGTGAAAAGACAGAAAGAAGCCTAGATTGTTCCCGAGCGAGACTGGTGAATTAAAAGTTGGGTTTGGGAATAAAAAATGAAAACATTTCTAATGTTTAAAATCACAAACCATATATTGTTTTGTCTTTGTACTTGTTAAGTGGTGAAAGGATTAAATGATTAATATCACAATTCCTTTTAAGATGATGATTGTAGCATGTTAGGTTAGTGGTGAAATAATTTAATTTTTTTATATCCCGCTGGAAGTATCGATAGTGTGTAGCATGTTGGTTAAGTGGGGAACTATATTTTTGATTTTATCCTGCTGAAGTATCGATAGTGTGTAGCAGGTTTGGGTTAAATGGTGAACAATTAATGATTTATATCCTGCTGGAAGTATCTGATAGTGTGTAGCAAAGGTAGGTTAAGTGTTTTGAACGATATTTAATTATTCAATAACTACTGGAAATTCTGTAGTGTTTGCTTTTAAAAAGGGGGTGTTAGGTTAAAGATGAAAGGTTTTGTTACCTAAATAATTCGAAAACATTATCTCAAAGAGTTTTCCCCGCAAATCACTACTTTCAGAGATATAAGAGCTTTTTGTAGGAAGGAAGTGTTAGGAGCGGGTGCATCATTTGTACACAAATTTTTTCGTACACCAGTAGATTATTTCACCAAAAAGGTTTTTATAGTCTATAGAAAATAGGCGTTTTGTACACCAGACTTTAGAGTTGAACTAGAGTTACGAAACATCACAATGTACGAAAAAAACTAAAAACATTTTACGAAACAACAACAAAACCTGGGTACGAAACAACTTTTTTAGAAACACCTGTACCATAGGATAGGAAAAAATTAATCCCTACCTTTAAACTCCTAACCAACCCTACCCTTTTGATCACTAACCTAACCCACATTTTTTAACCTTCAAAATAAGGCCCAAATCCCCCTTAAAAATGATGATCTTTTAAAATCGATATGGAAGCTGATCGATTTCTGCAGTTAGGTTAAGCGGGTAAAATTTTTATTCAATAAAACAATTACTGGAAATATGATCGACTGTTGCATTTTTGGTTAAATGGTGATTTATCTTTATAATATCACTACTGGAAGTATTGATATAAATTGTTGCACGTTAGATAAGTGTGAGCGGTTTAAATTATAATATCAGAACTACTTTTTGGTAAAATTTCGGAAGTGGGGATTCACTGATTTTGAGGTCAAAAAATTAGTTTTCCCGAATAGTTTTGATTTTTTTGAATGAATCTGGTACTCGTTTTTTTCGGAAATAAATGTTTTTTTACAGGGGTGGGGGTTTTTTTTCCCGCCCCCCCCCCGCCCCCCAAACCTTAATTGCTCCCCTTCGCACTGCCAAGTATTTATAATTTTCTTTTTTTTGATATCTGTTACTAAACCAAACCCACCTCAACCTAATCTAAATTTTAACCCAACAACTTTATGCTGAAAAACGGTGATTTTCGGAGTACATGTAACACCATTTATTTAATTGCACCCTGGGAAAAAGGGGTTAAATATTCATAGAATAATTCTACACATGATGTTTGTTTTTTTTTGTTTGTTTAGAGGTAATTCCTCAGAGCCGTATGATCTACCGCTGCAGAATTTGTGTTGGGCCCAAGCCACCACCCCGGGGGGGGGGTCACAAACCCCCCGGGAACACCCGTACCCATTTACTGCTGGGGACGGGGGTCGGGTTTAAAAAGACCACCCACTATCTTTTCTCCGCCCGGGGGTCTAAACCGGGATTCTCGGTTGTGAGCTGAGCGTGCAACCATTATATCGGAGACCCTATGAAAAAGGTAAGAATCCAGGACTTTTGGAAAACCCATACCGAATAATTTCCCCATCTTTTTCAGAGTTAGTGGAAATAAGCTTTAAAAGGTTAAACCCAATGCCTTTGGGAGCAATGACATATTTTTGTGTAGTTTAGTGGGTGAAAAGAACTTTAAATTTTTAATAAAGTACTGTTGGAAAAGAGTAGCACAAAAGCAATCACGGGATATAACTTTGGGAGTTTTGTCATTTTTGCTCAAATACTCCTTGATAGGGCAAAGAGCATCCCCCTTTTCCCAGTGGATATAGGATTTCCTTAAAAGAGCCAGCAGGCACCTGCAGTGGGTCGACTGTAGATTAAACAACTTAATTTTCCCCCGATTTCAAGCGCCATTTTGCAGAGTCGAGCGAGAATAGGGAAAGGGTTTGCGCTGGCGAACACCCGTCCCCAAACCCTGGCGTTGCCCGGGGTTTGGGGTAAGCCAGGTTTTTTAAAATAAGGGTTTCCTGAGGGGGCGTCGCTGGGGGAGCATCGGCAGGCGATCGCCAGCCCGGGCGGAAGGTTTAATAACGGCCCTCACTCAGTGCCACCAGCACCTGTTGCCGCCGTCCCTTTACCTCACACCCTGATACTCCCAACTCCTTTAAACCCCCGAGGGTCATCTTAACTATCATCACCCCCTGATCTCTTCACCGTCTGTCCTTATGAATATTCGCGGCATCCGCTCCCAAATACCGTTTCCCCAACCAGAGACTTTTGTCTCCTTATTCGTGCTCTGACTTCAATCTCTGCCCCCGAAAATTTCTTATTTACCCCCCCTATCCTGTTCCCAGTTCGATTTTTTTTCCCTTCTTCTGTCCTTTTCCTCCCGAAAACAAATAACCCCTTTTTTTCCAAAATTCAATTTTCCTCCCCCTTTCCAAACCCCGTCTTTTGATTGTCTTTAAAATTTAAAACTCCCTTTTCGCAGACGATTTGCCTTTTTCCTCCAAAAGAAAAACCGTTGAATAGGTAAACCCGAGGACATAGGGGGATCAGGGGAAGGGGATTGGGGTGGGGGGGGAGAACGTGGCGGCGGAGCTCCCGCTTTTTTTTTAGTAAAAAAAAGTTTTAACTGTCTTCAAAACAGGTTGTCGTTGAGGTGCCAAACACTTAAATTTCTTCTTGGGGTTTTATTATGCGAAAGAGAGACCCGACACACCAAAACGGTACTCAGCGAAGCTTAAATACAAGTAGAAATTTCCCGAACCTCATTCTGCTTAATTGCAGTGTTTTTTATGAAAAACGATTTTTAAAGATGAGGTTTTTAAGTATTTTTTGTTTTGCTAATATTTTTCCGCACAGAAAAAAAAAAATGATAAACTACATTTTTTTTGGAAATGATCAGTTTTGTTTAAAATTAATTTGATATGCAACGAAGAAGCACAGGGGTTTACGGTAAATGATAAATATTCAGGCTTAAAGGGGAGAAGAACTGAGAGCGCGAGAACATTGCTTTTTAGAAATTCCTCATGGGGCCGAATGATGGTGTTTGGGCTCCACCTTGAAGGGGGGCATACCAAAAATACCCTCAGCTATCCTTCAATCATTTCCTAGATCCACATAGACCAAGACCCATAGAAAAAATTATCATTCAAATTTTGGCCAAAATCCGTTTGGGCAATGTTTCATCCAAATATACCGTGACTTTTTGTGAAACATGCTTATTAAAAAGAAAAAAAACAAACAAACAAAAAAACCGACGATCAACAACCCCCTTGATGAGGTAATGATAGGCCCGTGTAATCTCCCCTGATGTTTCCCTCCCCCTCCCCCCACCCTCCACAACGATGGCTAGGCCATTGATAAGGTAATTCCGGTCCCGAGGGTAAGGTAGGAGGGATACGTGCCCGAACCATTTATCGTCAGTTTCAGCAAAGATCCCCCCGTAAAAAATACGAGTCGCGGCATTAGGCGCATTTCCCTCAAAAACATGGTTGAGTATCCGTGGGGTGTAGACAGGTAGAGCTTTTTTAAATTTTTTTTCCCCACTGAACATTTTTTCACGTTACACCCAATATTTGGAATAGACCGAATGTATTCCCAAAAAATACATTCGAAAAACGAAAAAAAAAACAAAAAAAGTATTTGACAGGAAGTAAAATATAAAAGCTGTGATTTTGTTTTCGGAAGGTGGAATACAAGAAGACAAACTATGTGTTTGTAAAAAAAAAATTTTTGGGGTTTTGGGAAAAGGGGGGGTGGGTGGGGGGTGTTTGTTGTGTGTGTTTTTAGGGGGGGGGC
>JACEEZ010010741.1:55000-65000 GCA_016584305.1 Chionoecetes opilio | reverse complement strand
CTAAAGAGGATAGGAACATGGAAGTTTCATAGTGCAGAATGATAGGATATGAAAAATACTAACTACAACTACCACTACCACTACAACTAATCGATACGGGGGACTAGATATGAATTCGCACTATCAATACCCATTTACTTAACAGTGCGCGTCAAGTCTGTTTTTAAATGTAGTTATTGTGCTGGCTCCGACAACATTTGCTGGTAGCTTGTTCCATCGATCAACGACTCTAACATTGAAATAATTTTTACCGAGATCGGTGATGCAACGTTGACAGTTTAGTTTTAAACCATTATTTCTTGTTGTCACTTGAGTTGGAAGCTCGAATAGGTTCTCTTGATTAATGACATCAAATCCTTTTGGGATCTTAAAGGTTTCTATCAAGTCTCCACGGATTATACGATCCTTTAAGGAAAACATATTAAGTTTCCGCAGTCTCTCTTCATAAGATGAATTTCGCAGAGATGGAATTTGTTTGGTTGCTCTTCTTTGCACTGATTCCAATTTGGCTTGATCTTTTACGAAACAGGGCGACCAGAATTGAACGGGATATTCCAAGTGCGGCCTAACCAAGGACGTGTATAATTGTGTCATTACTTTCGGAGTTTTATGTTCAAAGTTGCGTTTAATAAAGCCCAACATCATATTTGCCTTTTTACTGGCAGCTAGGCAATGCGGACTGGTTTTCAGATCATTACTGATGATGACACCTAAATCCTTTTCCTGCTGTACTTCAGTTAAGGATTTATTTTGCATTTGATAGTTATATTTGAGGTTATCGTTGCCCATATGCATTACTTTACATATATCGAAATTGAATTTTAATGGCCATTTATCACTCCAATCGAGGAGGAGGAGGAGGAGGACACACAAACCCTTATGTTTACTTTGTTACCGCGGGCGATCCACACACACACCACACACACACACACACACACACTGTGTGTGTGTATGTGTGTACTCTGGGTATGTGTATGGGTACTCTGTAGTGTAGTGGTTAGCACGCTCGGTTCACTACCGAGAAGTCCCGGGTTCGATCCCCGGGCGAAGCGGAAACAGATGGGTTGTTTCCTTAAAACCCGAGCCCCTGTCCACCCAGCAGTGAATGGGTACCGGGTGTTAGCCGGGGTTTGTGACCTGCTCTCCGGGGTGCTGGCTTCATCCAACACAAAGCACTAGGGATGAATGATCAAAATGTTGATATGGAGACGGGGCTACACGAGCATTGCTCCGGCCCTGTAAAATACAACTAGATGAATTCAACTAGATGAATACACTCACACACACACACATCCATACACACACACACACACACACACACACACACACACACACACACACACACACACACACACACACACACACACACACACACACACACACACACACACACACACACACACACACACACACACACACACACACACACACACACACACACACACACCGAGTAACGGCGATATTTTACGTTAGTGCCCCATATTACAAGGAAAACGGGGCCACCGAATATATTTATGTACACAGTGTAGCGAACTCTCTTCATTCACTTTTTAGTTAGTGAGTTTATGTTCTTTATAATTTACTTTGGTATTTAGCATTTAGTAATTATGATTTACTTTACATATATTTACTTTAGAGATCTTTAGTATTTATTTGCACCGAACTCTTTTAAATCACTTCATATTCCTAGCCTTAGTATATATTTACGTATATCTTTATGTATATGTATAATTTGAATAAGGGAACCAACTTACCGAGTCCCTATGTTAGAAAATACGTGCTTAAGATATCCGTAATGTTAGGATTTTTAAGTTAATAGTTAACCTTTAACCTTTTGCAGCACAAAACGTAGTTTTTGTTGTTATTTGACGACCATTAGACGATTTTAATTAATATATGCAATTTTTTTTATACCTTATGACATGTATTGTATCCAAGCTCAATAGCTAATTAAGTATATTAAGCTATATATCGCAATTGTATGGCTGACATTAGATGATATCATATAGCAAAGGAAAGATCTGGGCATTAAAGGGTTAATCACCACACACCTGACACCACAAACATAATTACACACCTGTAAATTAATTATGACGTGTTAATTAAGCTATAAATCACGGGGTTTGTCAATCATCATCATCATCATCATCACTTGTTTTAATCTCGGGAGATGGTGATTCGCTGGAATATAAAAAGGAATCGAATCTCACATTATCTTCTTTTCGGTATCAGTTCTTAATAGGATAAAAAGATGGGACCGTTTTTTTCTCTCTCTTCTCTCCTCTCTCTCCCCTCCTCTCTTCTCTCTCCTCCTTCTCTCTCTCTATATTAGATATTTTAAATTTTATAACTATATTATATATTTATATAATATATATCTCGTATCCTGGGTTGGTAATTTACATGACGCTTTTCCATCTCGCTTCTGTCCGTTTCTCTTCTTGTATACGTCTTTAGATCCGCACGGGAGAGAGTAGAGGAGAGAGGAGAGAGAGAGAAAAGACTGGAGGGAAAAAGAGAGAGGAGGAGAGAGAGCATATAATAATTTTCTCCCCCTCTACACTTTGCAAGTACCACCTACAAGTTATTGCCTTACAGCGCCGCCCGTCAGCTTGAACTAGGCGACTCGAACCGCTCCCGAATGCACAGGACCTGCACTTGGACTCCCTCTCTACCTAAACCTTCCACCCTGACGGTAGAGAGTGAGAGAGACGAAGGTTGAAAAGGGCGAAAGAGGAGAAAGATATATAGGGGATGGAAAGAGGAAGAAAGGAGAGAAGGGGAATATATAGGGAAATAGACGAGACGGGGGGAAAGTATATGAAGAGATAGAGAAAGGGGAAGAGAATAATTGAAGTAAGAGATATAGGATAATATATAGGGAGAGAGACAGATAAATAGAGAGATGGGCAAATATTTTAATAAGAACATTAGAACATAAGAAAGTAAGGAAGCTACAAGAGGCCGTGAAACCTACGCAAAATAGTTCCTGTTACTTAACTCTACTATATCCACCTCTCTTCCCCATCCATGAATTTATCCAGACTCCTTTTATAGACCCCAATAGACTCTGCATTGACCACCTGACGACTTAGTCCATTCCAATCATTCACCACCCTATTTGTGAACCAGTTTCTGCCAATTTCCTTTTGAAATCTACGCTTTTCCAGCTTGAATCCGTTACTTCTTGTTCTACCCTGCTTACTAACCTTAAAAACTTGTCCTACATCGCCTATATTGTATCCCTTTATCAACTTAAAAACTTCTATCAGATCGACCCTTACTCTACTCTTACTCTTATTCATATTCTGTACAAATAAAAAATATTGGAATTCGAAAAAAATGAAAAAATTTGACATAAAAGTGGCTTCTCCCTTACAATTTCTTTTCTAGGAAGATATTACAGTTCTCTGCTTCCTGTCTCTTATCTCTCTGGCGCGACTTTCCTAACTTTGCCTGACGAGCTTGATATTCTGGACCTCGTATCAATATTGGAGTTTATTTTATACTTTTCATAAGCGTGTTATGAGAGACAGATTGGCTAAGATTTCCCTCATAATGTCCTACTTTTTTCCTCCACTTCCCTTCCCTTTTCCCCTCTTTTCTTTAGACACAAAAACTTGGTCAGTATTACATTCACAAATTTCTACATGATTTTTTCCTTTTTTACTTGTTCTGTATTTTACCTCTATGATTTTTTTATTGGCTAAGTTTTCCCCTCATACTGTCCTACTTTTTACCCTCTTTTCCTAAGCCACAAAGACTCGGTCGTATCACATATATTTATTTTCACCAGATTTTTTTAGATTTTTACTTTTGTCATGCCTACTTTTTGTTTAAATTTTTACTTATATTTTCTCTTTACTCTTTATTCGGTCAATAATTACATTAACTAATTTCCACATGATTCTTCACATTTAACTTTTTTGTCATCCCTATTTTTTGCTTTATTTTTACTTTTATTTTCTCTTTGCGTAAAAAAAAGGCTTGTTAATGAACGCGATAAATTTATCTCACTTGTATTTGGTATTCTCTCAAATCTTTTTCTTTTCTTTTATTTATTTATTTGTTTTATTTCGTCTTTAGTCTTTGAAATACATCGGTGTGAACAAAATAATTTTTAATATTCATGTTAGAAAATAGTGGTAGTTTAGAAAAAAGGGATAATTATCTACAATGAGGAGTTTTGATGTAGAATATTATTAGTTATATTTTATGTGTGATATACGTATACTTTCAATACCAATTTTTTATACTCGTATCATTTATCAATAAAAATAGAAAACCATGGACGCGGAAGGAAGGAGAAAATATAGAACAGAGATAGAGAGATAGAGAAAGAGAAAGAGAAAGAAATCGAACAAAATACCAAATCTTCAGAAGCTGCATAATATATTTTACTGCAACGAACTCTTTTATAGCACTTCATTTTCCTATCACATTCTATATTTATATGTATAATTTAAATAAGGGAACGAACTTAAAGAATCCAAATGTTAGAAAATAAATGTTTAAGATATGCGTAACGTTAAAGATGATGGTAATAATTAAGGGAACAGAAACAATTATAGAAGTAACATTAGTAAACATGAATGATGAAAGTATTTTTCTAAGAAGAAGAAAAGTTAAGGGGAGAGTCCGTCGTGAATTAAAAATTGCATCTACGGTTATGAATAATGTATATGTTGTGTATATTAGTACCCTTGTTATCACATGAAAATTTGAAGCTCATCAGATGAAAGGAAAATTTAGAAAAATTTAAGGAAACTATTTTTGTCGGTTTTTGATGAAATTTAGAATTGCTTCTTCTCAGCCATTTTTTGACCGATTTCCTTGTGAATGAGCATCTGATCATTCATTGTTATTCTAACAATTTGTTCTGATAATTTTTAGAAAATTGTTTCCGAATTTTTTTTTTTATTGTTAATAAGTAAAAATAAAATAGAAAATTTTAAGGATACTTTTCCCATATATCAAAACTAAGACTTTAAAAAAAAAAAATCTGAACGGATTTTTCTACGATATTTGATTTTGTGTGTCCTAAAGTTTCGTGAAAATCGTGCCAAAAAGAAAAGCCAAGATGAATTTTATGTTCATTTTATACTACTTTTGAGAAAAACGCGTTTGAAGTTTTGCTAAAGTTTATGTGCTCCAGTGAAGGTCCTATACTATCAATGCTACTTTCATATGAATTTTATGGGATCAGTAATCACATATCAATGCATGCATAAAAGGATCTTCACCTTGTACCCCCTAAAAAAGGTATTAATTAATCGCTCAAAGGCGAGGGTGTCAGGGCGCGCCACGCCCCTCATTGTTGCAAGGTTCCATCAAAATTCACCAGGTGCATAGCTTTCGGTTGGAATTCCTTTGTCTGTCTTCCTCTTCTTGTTTATTGTCTTCTTCGGTGTAATTCTCCTCTCTTCTCTCTTTTCTAGTCCTTGTTGGATGTATACATTTGTTCCAAATTTCTTTGTGAACAGGTTGCACTTTTCATATCCAAAATTATGTTCCAGAATTGTTACCTGGGTAACAAACTTCACCCTGCAGATTGCTTTTTTTTTTTTTATTAAGGCTTAGTTTTGATATATGGAAAAATTATCCATAAAATTTTTTTTTTTTTTTTTTTTTTTTTTTACAAGTTTTGAAAGTTTAAATGCCCCTCGCTATGGGCATTTAAATTTATGTCCAGCTGAAAAAAATTCCACCATTCGAAAGCCAAAGGATAGCGTGTTGGCATAGACCTTATAACTCAAATTCGTATATTAAAAAATAATTTTCATATTTTCACGGCGGACTCTCCCCTTAAAGATGAAATAGAATTAGGAGAAAAATAATCGAGAAGGTGAAAGATAATATTTTAATAATATCTCTATTTTCCATGATTTCCTTCCAGTGAGGAAGGGACCAACGTTGAAATATTCGTTGATATATGAACATACAAAATTTAGATTTAGATTTCCACTTGTAATGTGAAGTTTGTCAATACACCACTCGATGAGAAACTTAATCAAATAATAATATTAATATTAATTATAATAAAACCATTAAATTCTTAGTATGAAAATATGAACGAAAATTTATCTCTGTAAAATTTCCGAACGAAAGCAAAAATCTGTGTGTGTGTGTGTGTGTGTGTGTGTGTGTGTGTTGTGTGTGTGTGTGTGTGTGTGTGGGGTGTTGGTGGCGTGCGTGCGTGCGTGCGTGCGTGACATGTATTTTCCCGGGTGTATACAATTGTTGGGAGTGATCGAGGGTTACCAGAAGATGGCCAGGGTGGAGTGGCCAGCTGAGGGACGTGACCACTGACCTCATTGACGTCCTAGTGAAGGCGTCAGCAGGTTCATTTTCTTCGAAACACCTTATTATCATCATTATTATTATAATAATTTTTGTTTTTATTGCTATTATAATTTTTTCTCTACTCGTAATTTTCTTGAGTAGGCTCATGGTTTAATGCAACGGAGATGAGCACCGAGGCCACGCGCAGCATAGCGTATGCCCCCATTTTTATATTTACTACTAATATTAATTAGGGTGCGGCCGCACTGGGCGCGACAAAGCGAGCGAGAGCTTTATTAAAAATAGAGAACACTCTGGCCATATAATAATATATATAATGTAATATAATAGACATAATAATGATAATTACATAATAATGATAACCATGATAATAGAAATGATATATTCATAATGGTAATAGTAATATTGGTAATAATAATGATTATAATAACAATAATAACTAAAATAGTAATAACAATAACAACAACAATAATAAAGATAACGGTAATGATAAGGATGCTAATAATAATAATGACAATAATAGCAATAATTGTAATAATAGTAAAAAGAAATTTGCATAAAGGTCTAGACTAAACCCACATTTTCTTCTCTGTAACGACTTTCTTCGCTCACTCTCGGGAGCCAGCTTCATGTAAATGCGAAGACCGAGCTTCAAGTTAGATAATTGACAGTCTTCTTGTTTTTTATTTGGCCCAGGCCCGCTAAGGGGGCGCGTCGCCCTCAGGTTTGGGCCCTCTTTTCCTAGAAATTCGTTTTTTCCCTTTAGCACTGCCACGACCTTTTTCCCGTCTCTATCTAATTTTCATCCAAAGCTGGCTGTTGCTATATTCGCAATTACATCCTTCTCTCGTTGCCCACGCCTTGAAACTTCCGATGTCTACCTCTGGCTTCGACTTCATGTCCTCTCTTTTAAAATTTTCTGTGCTGTATTCCTCACCTAAACCTCTGACTATGTAAATTCTTTGACCATTTAACATCAAATGGAGCCATCTCATTCATTTTCCTTTAGCTGAAATTTCTATTCATGGGGACTTCAATGTTCACCACCAGTTTTGGCTATCATCTTCTTTCACTGACCAACCTGGTGAACAAGCCTACAACTTTTCTATCCTCCAAGACCTAGAGCAGCGGGTGCAGCACCCTACCCGTATTCCTGACCCCCTTTGGGAGACACGCCCAACATTCTTGATCTTTTCCTAACTACTAACCCTTCTGCTTACTCTGTGAAACTATTCTCTCCGTTGGGTTCCTCCATAAACAATCTTATTTCTGTATCCTGTCCTATCGCTCCGGTACCGTCTCGGGACCCACCTAAGCGGAGGTGCTTCTGGCACTTCAACTCAGCTAAGTGGGAAGACCTAAGGCAGTACTACTCTGATTTTCCATTGAATGATTTACTGCTTCCATGTCAAAGACCCATCTCTTTGTGCAGAGCGCAAAACTGAGGCCATGTCTCTGGCAGGAGGCGTACATTCCACACACTTTATCTAATCCTAAAGCCCGTCAACCGTGGTTTAACTCTGCTTGTTCTCATGCTGTCCGAGATAGAGAGGGGGCCCTCACAACGGTACCGTAAGCATCCATCTCCTGAAACTCATGCCCTCTATTTTTCTGCCCGTAAATCATGCCAAATCTGTACTTCAACTTACCAAAAACTCTTTCATTCATAGAAAATGTAAAAATCTTCTGAATAAAATTCCTCGTGACTTCTGGCATCTAGCTAATACACTCTCTATCAATTTTTCTTCTCATCTTTCCTCCTATGCTTCACCCAGATGGCTCCACAGCTGTCTCATCTACTTCTAAAGCTGAGCTCTTCGCTCAAACATTTGCTAAAAATTCCACTCTGGCTGATGAAGGGCTTGTTCTTCCTTCTCCTCCACCCTCTGACTATATTATGAGTGTCATTAAGATCCTTCGCAATGATGTTTTCTTTGCCTTTCTGGCCTAGATCCTCGGAAGGCTTACGGTCCTGACGGAGTCCCTCCTATTGTTCTCAAAAACTGTGCTTCTGTGCATGCACCTTACCTGGTCAAACTTTTCCGTCTTTGCCTATCTACTTCCACCTTTCCTTCTTGCTGGAAGTTTGCTCACATCCAACCTGTGCCTAAGAAGGGTGAACGTTCTAATCCTTCAAACTACCGTCCTATAGCTTTGACTTCCTGTGTTTCTAAAGTTTTTGATTCTATACTTAATAAGAAAATTCTTAACATCTATCTGCTCACAATCTTTATCTGATCGTCAGTAGGGGTTTCCGTAAAGGGCGATCTACCTGGCGATCTTCTAGCTTTCCCCAACTGAATCTTGGTCATCCTCCTTTAGGGGTATCGGTGAAACTCTTGCTGTTGCCCTTGACCCTATCAAAAGCTTTTGATAGAGTCTGGCACAAATCTTTAATTTCCAAACTACCCTCATTCGGTTTCTAGCCTTCTCTCTGTACCTTCATTTTAAGTTTCCTTTCAAAACCCTTATATGCAGCTACTGTAGAGGGAGATTGTTTCTCCTAAATCTATCAATAGTGGTGTTCTCCAGGGTTCTGTCCTATCACCCACTCTCTTTCTATTATTCATTAATGATCTTCTAAGTCTAACTCAAGGCCCTATCCACTCCTACGCTGATGATTCTAACCTGCATTTTTCAAAGTCGTTTATTAGACGTCCAACTCAACAGGAACTAAGGATTCACGGAGAGATGCCACTGAGCGCTTAACTTCTGATTTTCTATAATTTTTGATTGGGCAAAGCAAAACCTTTTTTGTTCAATGCCTCAAAAACCAAATTTCTTCACCTATCTACTCGACAAACCTACCAGATAACTATCCCCTCTTCTTCAATGAAACTCAACTGTCTCCTTCTTCTACAATGAACAGTCTAGGACTATCCTTTACTATAATTCTGAACTGGAAATCTCACATCTCATCTCTTGCTAAAACAGCTTTTAAGAAGTTAGGTGTGCTGTGGCATCTGCGTCCTTTTTTTTTCTCCCTCCTAATTGCTTGCTCTCTACAGGGCCTTATCCTGCCCATGTATGTCCTCACATGTTTTTGGGGAGGATCCCTCATACAGCTCTCCTAAACAGGGTTGAATCAAAAGTTTTTACGTCCTCATCAACCCCTCTCCCTGACTGACTGTCTTAAATCATTAAATCCACCGCCGCAATGTTGCTTCTCTTGCTCTCTTCTACCGTTATTTTCATGCTCACTGCTCTTCTGACTTGCTAACTGCATGCCTCCCCCACTCCGCGGCCTCGCTGCACAAGACTTTCTACTCATTCTCATCCCTATTCTGTCTATCTTCCCTAATGCAAGAGTTAATCAGTATCTTTACTCTTTCATCCCTTTCACTGGTAACTCTGGAACTCTCTTCCTGTTTCTATTTTTCACTTTCCTATGTTTTAAAATTTGTTCAAAAGAAGAGTAACAAGACACCTCCGAACTAAACTGACCTAACCCCTCTGTTTTTTTTTTTTTTTTTTTTTAACTGTCTTCTTTATCGGGACTGGCAACTAAGCGGGCTTTGTGTTCCCCTTTTTTGTTGTGCCCTTGGCCAGTTCCTTGTGAGGGAAAAAAAAAAAAAAAAAAAAAAAAAAAAAAAAAAAAAAAAAAAAAAGGGTTAAGTACCGCTGATCTACATCATCATCTTTTTCGACATCCTCCTACTCACCACCACCATCACCAGGTCCACCACCACCACCACCA
>JACEEZ010010741.1:37500-50000 GCA_016584305.1 Chionoecetes opilio | reverse complement strand
GTTATGATTACAAAAGATCATTTGTATCAAACCGCACTCAGGTCTGTTTCCGTTTCGCGCGCTCCTATAAGCGTGCTTGTTCTCATGGAGATAGCTTTATTTTGCGAAGAAAAAAAAGAGGAAAAATAAGTATAACTTGTTTGTTAAAGTTAGGTTAGGTTGCATTACACAACCTATAAGGTTAGGTTAGGTTTCATTAAACCTTTGGTTAGGTTAGGTTTCATTAAAACCTATAAAGTCTCTTTGGTTGGTTCATTAATATTTTTTTTTTTTTTTTTGGGGGGGAAAGGGTTGCGCAAATAACTATCTCCATTGCACAAGCACGATTGCAGGCAAGAAAAATAGTTTGATGTCTCCTTAAACGACGGGCGAAACTCGTCCATTATTACCAAAAGTTGTTTCTTATCTAAATGAAACCATAGTCCCGTTTCGTACCTCAGCTCAGAGTTGAACATTGACTACTAGAGTTACGAAACGACAACCAGGTATGTACGAAAATAACGCAAAATCAGTGTACGAAACTAACTACTTCAAATTCATATCCTAATTAAGAAAGGTTTTTTAATTAGCCAGGTTTTTTGATTAATTTAAACTTCCTGTAATCCCCGAGAGTAGTCTTCTATGGACCACTGTTGGCTCGCGCCGTACCCTGGCGGCGGCGTACGGGGCTAGCGCGTTATTGGTACGAGAACTGGCGTTCGCTCTTAGGTCAGTACACAACGTACACACACTCGTGGTTCGCTCCATTAGTTCTGTACACTGCACTCTTAGCCTCTCGCTTTACCACATACACCACACCTGTCACTACACACGTTGTACGCCTCGCAACACACCTGTCACTACACCCTGTACGGCCTTCTGCAACACACCTGTCACTACACACCTGTACGGCCTCGCAAGACACCTGTTCACTACACACCGTACGGCCTCGCAACACACCTTGTCACTACACACCTGTACTGCCTCGCACACACTGTCACTATACACCTTGTTACGGCCTCGGCAAGCACCTGTCACACTACCACCTGTACGGCCTCGCAACACACCTGTCCCACTACACACCTGTAGCGGCCTCGCAACACACCTGTCACTACACACCTGTAACGCTCGCAACACACCTGTTGTCTGTGTATCAACGTAAATAAATGACTTGGAAGGTTCGACGATGCACTAGGTTTGGAAAGTTTAGTATAGTAGTAGTAGGTGTTATAGTAGTTGTAGGTGGTAATATAGTAGTAGATGGTATGTAGTAGTAGTAGTAGGTGTTAATAGTTAGTAGTAGGTGGTAATATAGGCCTATCCCATGCCAGCAGCCAACACCCATTCACGCCTGGCCGGCCCATGTCATTTTGTTTTGGTTATTTCAAGATTGCGGCTGTGATTCAGTATCTCGGCCACAGCTAGCCCAGATCCGCGATCCATGTTAGATAATCATGTGGAAGTAACCCTCACTGTACAATGATGTTAAGATATCAGACAGTCTCCGTGAGAGTTATGACAGTCACTAACGAAAGGTTGTTGCTAATCAACTTCCTCCACCCCACCCCACACCTGCCATCAACCTCGCCCTCCTCTTCAGCCCTCCTCTTCCCTTTCTTCCTTCTCGAGTAACACCTCCTCCTCTACCCCCTTTCCTCCTCATCCTCCTCTCCAGATCATCCCCCGCACACACTCCTATTACCTTAAGATCCTCCACCTCCTTAAATCTACCCGGCCTTTTCTCCCGTATCCACATCCCCTTCTATTTCTCCCACCCTCCACCTCTCCACCTCCTCCCTCCTCTACCCGTCCTCCTCCTTCCACCCTCTCCTGCTCCTCCTTCTCCACCTCTCCACTCCCTCCTCCTCCCCCTCCTCCTCCCCCTCCTCCCCTCCGCCTCCAACTCCTCCTACGCCACCTCCTCCTCCTCCTCCACTCCTCCTCCTGCCTCCTCCTCCTCCTCCTCCTCCTCCTCCTTCTCCCCTCCTCCCCTTCTCACTCCTTGCGCCAGCCTCCTCCTCCTCCCCGCTCCCTTCGTCCTTCTCCTTCCCCTTCTTCCCTTTGTCCCGTAGGCGAGGAGCAACGACGAACCACACAGTCAAGACCGCCCCCTAACGATAAAACTTACAACAAATTTCAGGTTCCTTGGCGAAATAAGGAAACGTACACGAGACCAGATTGATCGGGGACTCAATTATCGCGGACACTGGTGGAGTTTTTGTGGTAGGGTCCGAGTGACAAAAGGAATCGCTTCTGTTTCCCAGGACCAGGACTCGACGACATCACTGCAGCCTGCGATGACGTCCACAAGAAACTAACGATAACACACTCTATTCATCCTGCAGGAACAACGATGTGTAAAGTAGCAGATCGTAAAATTCTGACAAGTAACAGAAGTTGATCCGAAATTCAAGATTAAAACTAATCATATCATTATTTCACGAATTCTCCCCAGACTAGATAGGCCAACACTTTTAACGATAAGGGCGTTCACGCCAAATAACCGACTGAGGTCTTTTTGTGCACAGAGAAATGTAGACTTCGCAAACTCTGGATTAATTTCTACGAGATCCCAATCCTGGTTTGAGGATTCATCCTAGTTGGGGATGACGGACTCCACCTCCCCCGTCGGCCTGCACGATTAGGACGGTCTGGCTATATGACAAAGTTTCTTCTTACAGATCAACAACGACGAGCGGGACGGCGGTAGCGCATCACCTTAACCCCTTTCTTACCTCACAGCAACGCTGGGTCCACGTCCTGTTCCGCAAATACTAATCAAAGTAACTTATCAGCGCCCTGTAACAGTGGACCGAGCGCCCTGGCCGGAACCCCTCACGCAAGGTTACCCAAAACTATTCAAAGGACTTAAATTACTCTACACAAACTGCCAGAGCAGTATTTTAAAGCGTTTACGAATTATTAGCATAAGTTGTTGCAGAAGCGCCAGATATCGTCATTATCATGCGAGTTGGTCACACAAAAGATAAATTTTTATTAGTCTTGAAATAGCCATTCCAGGCTATAGCATTCCTCAATTGTCGCACGCATAAGCAGGTGGAGGGATTCATTCTTACATTAAGAAAATTGCAAGCCAATCGAAATCGATAAAGTTAAACAAAGATCATTTAGACTCAGTCTACGCAAAGATTAAGCAAAACGGTAAATTGCCTTACTATTGGGACAATAATATGCGTCCTCCAAATCTATGCGGAAGTAGATTGCCGTCCTGTATGACGAGATAAAGTCAGTGTGAACAATACATAACGATACAATTATTTGGGGAGATTTTAACCTACCTCAATATAAACTGGAATAATAATTCCTGCTGATAGAGAAGGTCTGGCGTTGCTTGATTGGTGAACGAAGTATATTTAAATCAGGTGGTCCGTGAGCCTACAAGGGATAATAAGTATCCTAGATTTAGTTTTCACTAACCGACATTGGATCTGATTGATTACTGCGATAAGTTAACATTTGGCAAACAGTGATCACAGGCAAATTAGATGTGCATAATTGCAATGTAGATACCACAGAAAATCGGCTACTAGTCCCAATTATAATAAAGCAGATTTCACGAAGGATCAGCAGGGTACTAACGAAGTTGAAATGGTTGGCCCCCGACTACTAATGGTAATACGCCGAAAAACATGTGTAATGTATTCCACTAAGAACTCCAATCGGGTAGTGGAAAAACATGTTTCCCATGGTAGAAAACGTTTGAATAACATAAACAGATCCGTTGATGAATATGAGATCCAACAATCATTGCAGAAAGCGCCGAGCGTATAAAGTTTTTACAACGGATCAATGCAGACTGGGCGATTCTAGAGAATACAATGACGTAAACAACGTCGCTGCAAAGACTATTAAGTCTAAAAAAAAGCGCGAATATGAATAAAAAACTGCCAAGGAATTCCGAAATCAAAAAACCCGAAAGGTCTTTCAATACGTCGAAGTAGAAAACGTCAAACCTGTATTGGGCCACTGAAAGATAATCATATATCTTGGTAAATAATAATATGAGTATGGCGTTCCGTACTCTATGAATACTTAATGTGGTATTTATTAAAGAAGACGAAACTCCATACCAGTACCAGTAACATGTATGCAGACTCGAAAGCGATATACTGGCAATAGGAGATATAACAGTAGACGAAAATATCGAAAGTAATTTGCTAACTTGACCAGCAAAATCCGTGGGGGTGAACGAAATCTCCGCGCGACTATTCGCGAATGTCACAGTCAACTTCGCTCCCATTAAAGATTATTTTCAATAAATCGCTAGGTGACAAAAAATGGTGGGTGTCTAGTATGTGGAAATTAGCTAATGTTACACCGATATTCAAGAAAGGGAGTAAGAGCCTCGCAAGTAATTATCGCCCAATTAGTCCCTAACGTCGTGATTGTTAACTATTTCAGAAAATATTGCGGGATAAAATAGTGTACACTTTTCTCACACGGATGAAAATAACTCAATTACTAAACCCCCAGCATGGATTTCAAATAAGAGATCTGCTTAACACCTAACTGATTTTGTTAAAGTCATTTATTTCCAACTGGGACGCTAAAATTCCTCGGATGTAATATACCTTGATTTTCAGATAAAGCTTACATACAGTTCCACATAAGCGACTGTTGACCAGGCTAAGGCACTGGATTAGAAGAGCAATTATGTTCTGGATGGCGATTTGGCTTTCAAATCGTAAACAAACGGTAGTATAAATGGGCGAGGCATCTGATGGTTTCGATGTCACTAGTGGGGTGCCTCAGGGCTCGGTTCTTGGGTCCTGACTCTTTTCGAGGCATCTGAATTGGTTAGATTTCACAGTCGGTGGGTGCCTCAGGGCTTTGGTCTTGGGTCCTACTCGTTTTCTGATATATATCAACGATCTGGACTGCGGACTTGTATCTAAAATATCGAAATTTGCAGTGACACCAATTAGGCGGTAAGCATATACTCAGAGAAAAACTGCGAACTCATACAAAGGTGATCTCGGACAAAATTTTTTATCAGATTGAGTGATAATGCCTATTAAAATTAAATTCCGATCCAATGAAGTAATGCATATAGGCAGCGATAACCTCAATATACCTATCAAATGCAAAATAATCGTTTACTGAGTACGCAAGGAAAAGGATTTATAGGTGTCATCATCATTAAGGATCTGAAACCAGTCTGCATTGCCTAGCTGCATGTAAAAGGCAAAATATTGAGTGTTGGGCTTTTTAAACGTAGCTTTGAACATAAACTCCGAAAGTATGACCAATTATACAAACTCCTTGGTTAGGCCGCACTTGAATATGCCGTTCATTCGGGGCGCCCTGTTTCGTAAAAGATCAAGCCATATTGGAATCAGTGCAAAGAAGAGCACAAACATTCCATCCTCTGCGAAATTCATCCTTATGAAGAGGACTGCGGAAACTTAATATTTTTCCTTAAAGATCGTAGATCCGTGGGCACGTGATAAGAACCTTTAGATCCTAACAAGTTTGATGTCATTAATCAAGAGAACCTATTCGAGGTTTCACTCAATTGACAACAAGAAATAATGGTTTTTAAAACTTAAACGGTCAAAGCATCACCGATCTCCGTAAAATTATTTCATGTTAGAGTTCGTTCATACGATGGAACAGGTTACTCAGCAAGGTTGTCGGAGCCATCCAATAACTACATTCACAACAGACTTGACGCGCACTGTAAAGTAAAATGGGTATTAATAGTGCGAATTCGTATCTAGACCCCCGTATCGATTTAGTTGTAGTGGTAGTGGTAGTTGTAGTTAGTATTTTTTTCATATCCTATCATTCTGCACTATGAAACTTCCATGTTCCTATCCTCTTTATGGACATGATTATCATTTGTCCACTGTTTTCTTACAAGTAGTTGTAGTTTTAGTAGTATGTAGTTCAGCAGATACCCTCGCTATGGACCAAGAGGTCTCCTGGTGTCTGTTATCTCTATGTAATCCTATGTAATCCTCCTCCTCCTCCTCCTCATTCCTGACCTCTCGTTTAGCTTCTCTCTTGTCCTCCTTACCTAACCCTTCGTTCTGTTGTTCCTCATTACATTCGCTTGTCTTTTCTTTACCTTCACATTTATTCTTCATTCGTAAGTCCCCTCATTTTTCTCTCTCTATTCCCTCCTCTCCTCGTTACCTTTGTTTTCTCTCTTATCTCTCTCGTCGCCCCTCTCTCTCTCTCTCGTCTCCTCATCTCTCTCCTCTCTCTCTGTCTCTCTCTTCTCTCTCTCTCTCCTCTCCTCTCTCTCCTCTTCATCTCTCTCCTCTCTCTCTCTCTCATCTCTCTATCTCTCTTCTCTCCTCTCTCTCTCTCGTTCTCTCCTCGCTCTATCTCGTCTCTCTCTCTCTTCTCTCTCTCTCTCTCTCTCTCCTCCCTTCTCTCTCTCTCGCTCTCCTCATCTCTCTCTCTCTCTCTCTCATCTCTCTCTCTCCTCTCGTCTCTCTCTCCTCTCGCTCTCTCTCTCTCTCTCTTTCTCTTCTCCTCTCTCTCTCTCCTCTCTCTCATCTCTTCTCTCTCTCTCTCTCTCCTCTCTCTCTCTCTCTCCTCTCTCTCCCTCTCTCTCCCTCTCTCTCTCTCCTCTCTCTCTCGCTCTTAAATCCTCTCTCTCTCTCTCTTCTCGCCTCGTCTCTATCTCTCTTCTCTCTCTCTTTCTCTCCTCCTCTCTCTCTCTCCTCTCTCTCTCTCTCTCATCGTCTTCTTTCTCTCTCATCTCTCTCTCTCTCTTCTCTCTCTCTCTCTCGTCTCTCTCCTCTCTCTCTCTCTCATCCTTCTCTCTCTCTCTCTCTCTCTCTTTCTCTCTCTTCTCTCTCTCTCTCTCCTCTCTCTCTCTTCTCTCTCTCTCTCTCTCTACTCTCTCTCCTCTCTCTCTTTCTTCTCTCTCTCTCCCTCTCTCTCTTCTCTCTGCTCTCTCTCCTCTCTCTCTCTCTTCTCCTCTCTCTCTCTCTCTCTCTCTCTCTCTCTCTCTCTCCTCCATCTCTCTCTCTCTCTTCTCTCTCTCCTCATCTTCTCTCTCTCTCTCTCTGCTCTCTCTCATCTCTCCTCTTCTCTCTCTCTCTCTCTCTCTCTCTCTCTCTCTCTCTCTCCCTCTCTCTCCTCTCTTCTCTCTCTCTCTCTCTCTCTCTCTCTCTCTCTTCTCTCTCCTCTCCCTCTCTCGCGTCTCTCTCTCTCTCTTCGTCTCTCTCTCTCTCTCTCTCTCTCCCCTCAATCCTCTCTCATCTCTCTCTCTCTCTCTCTCCTCTCTCCTCTCTCTCTCTCTCTGTAAGGGACGCATTGAGATAGAGAGAGAGAGAGATAGAGGAAGGACGCAACATTGGAATTCGCAGTCAGACATATGTGAGCAATACATTAAATAAAACGAAGAGAGGAAGTATGAATTGCATATAACAAAATATTAAGAAAAATACGAATGATAAAGAAAACAAAAGGAGAGAAATGAAAAGCCTATGAAATAAGATAATATGAATTATAATAAGTCAGGGATGGGAAGCAGAAAAGCTGGTAAAGAATAAAAGAAGGAAGGGGAAAAAAGGGACCACGAAATTTATGTAGAAAAGGAACCAACAAAATGTATGAGAAAGAATGCGGAGAATTAATTGTCTTTTTCTGCTTCTTTATTTGTTTGTTTGCACGTGTTTTAGGCAGACAATATTTTTATGTTTATAAGAGAAGAATTATAAAACGCTATAGTAATAATGTTGAATGTAGTAATAATGTTGATGATATATTTTGCGTAGTTTTGTTTTACGAATATATTTTTCATGTATATTTTATTATTCGAGGCTCGTCCCCTTGAGTGTAGTTTTCAATGTATACTTTTCGGGGAAAGTTTGTGCTATAGAAAATAAACACACACACACCACACACCACACACACACACACACACACACCACACACACACAACACACACACACACGCACACGCACAGCACGCACGCACACACACACACACACACACACACACACACACACACACACACACACACACACACACACACACACACACATACACACACACACTTAAGTACACAATATATGTCATCGTGTCACCGTGTCATTTTTTTTTTTCACGCGAAAACAAAATTACTGTTCTGAGTAAAATATTCATGGGAAGAAAAATGAAGGGAAGGGAAGGGGAGGGAAGGGAAGGGAAGGGAAGGGAAGGGGGGAATGACGGGCCGAGTTGAAATTTGTAAGTTTGTGTGTTCTGTTAAAGTAGCAAAGGTGAGTATGGGAGGAAGGGAGGGTAATGGGATGAATTAGAGAAGGGAAAGGAAGGGAAGGGAAGAGAATGTGAGAAGGGTAAACTTAGGGAAAGGTTGGTTGTTCTGGGTTGATAGAGTAAAGGGGAGAGGGAGAAGGAAGGGGATGGACGTTAGGCAAGTAAGGGAAGGGGAAGAAAGGAAAACAGGAAGGGAGAGAGAATGTATGAAGGAAAAGAAGAGAATATAGAAAGAGATGAAAGTTAGGCAAGTGAGAGGAGTGATGAGAAGAGAGAAAGAGAAATAGGAAGGGAAAAAGAAAAGCTATGAAAGAAAGGGAATTAGGGAAGGGAATATGGAAAGGGAAACTAAGGGAAACAGGAAGGGAAGAGAGAGAGTATGAAGGAAGAAAAGGGCAGAAAAGAAAGGCATGGAGTGCAAGGAAGAAAAAGGGAAAGGAAGGGAAACAGGAAGGGAAGAAGAGAGTTAATAAACCGAACATAAATTTCAAAAAGAAAACGGGATGACGAGGAAAGGGAGACTCACATAAGCCAATCACTCACTCACTGTGACCCACAAGACTTCCCTAATCAAAATAAGAAAAAAAGAGTAACAGCAATAGTTAAGTTGCAAGAAAAAATAAGAAAAAATAAAAAAATAAAAAAAGTCATAGTTCTGAGAAAATCCAAATTATTTCACACATATCACACCATTTTTATTTCATATCAATTCACTGTATCACGTTTTATTAAAGAGAGAAACGAGAGACTGAAGCAATCTGATCCATCTTCGGATCTGTATATACATATATATATTATATAATATATATATATATATTATATATAATATATATATATTATATATATTATATATATATATATAATAAATAAAATTATATATATATATATATATATATATATATATATTATTACAAATATATAATATATTATATATACATTCCTTTTATCCTTTTATATATCCTTCCTATTTCCTTTCTATATGTACACCTCCTAAGGAAGAACAGACAGTACAAAGGAAGAACAGACACAACAAAGGAAGAACAGACAATACAAAGGAAGAACAGACAGTACAAAGGAAAAACCGACAGAAAAGGAAGAACAGACAGAAAAACAACAACAGATAGTACAAAGGAAGAACAGACAGTACAAAGGAAGAACAGACAGTACAAACGAAGAACAGACAGTACAAAGGAAGAACAGACAGTACAAAGGAAGAACACAGTACAAAGGAAGAACATACAGTACAAAGGAAGAACAGGACATAACAAAGGAAGAACAGACAGTACAAAGGAAGAACAGACAGTACAAAGGAAGAACACAGTACAAAGGAAGAACATACAGTACAAAGGAAGAACAGACAGAACAAAGGAAGAACACACAGTACAAAGGAAGAACAGACAGTACAAAAGAAGAATAGACAGTACAAAGGGAGAACACACAGTACAAAGGAGAAACAGACAGTACAAAGGAAGAACAGATAGTACAAAGGAAGAACAGACAGTACAAAGGAAGAACAGACAGTACAAAAGAAGAATAGACAGTACAAAGGAAGAACAGACAGTACAAAGGAAGAACAGACAGTACAAAGGAAGAACAGACAGTACAAAAGAAGAATAGACAGTACAAAGGAAGAACAGACAGTACAAAGGAAGAACAGACAGTACAAAGGAAGAACACAGTACAAAGGAAGAACATACAGTACAAAGGAAGAACAGACAGAACAAAGGAAGAACAGACAGTACAAAGGAAGAACAGACAGTACAAAGGAAGAACAGACAGTACAAAAGAAGAATAGACAGGGCAAAGGAAGAACAGATAGTACAAAGGAAGAACAGAGAGTACAAAGGAAGAACAGACAGTACAAAGGAAGAACAAACAGTATAAAGGTAGAACAAACAGTATAAAGGAAGAACAGCCCTTACAAAGGAAGAACAGACAGTACAAAGGAAGAACAAACAGTATAAAAGTAGAACAAACAGTATAAAGGAAGAACAGCCCGTACAAAGGAAGAACAGACAGTACAAAGGAGGAACAGACAGAAAAGGAAGAACAGACAGTACAAAGGAAGAACAAACAGTACAAAGGAATAACAGACAGTACAAAGGAAGAACATACAGTACAAAGGAAGAACAGACAGTACATAGGATGAACAGACAGTACAAAGGAAGAACAGACAGTACAAAGGAAGAACAGACAGTACAAAGGAAGAACAAACAGTACAAAGGAAGAATATACAGTACAAAGGAAGAATAGACAGTACTAAGGAAGAACAGACAGTACAAAGGAAGAATAGACAGTGCAAAGGAAGAACAGACAGTACATAGGAAGAACAGACAGTACAAAGGAAGAACATATAGTACAAAGGAAGAACAGACAGTACAAAGGAAGAACAGACATTACAAAGGAAGAACAGACAGTACAAAGGAAGAACAGACAGTACAAAGGAAGAACAGACAGTACAAAGGAAGAACAGACAGTACAAAGGAAGAACAGACAGTGCAAAGGAAGAACAGACAGTACAAAGGAAGAACAGACAGTACAAAGGAAGAACAGACAGTACACGGGAAGAAAAGACAGAACAAAGAAAGAACAGACAGTACAAAGGAAGAACAGACAGTACAAAGGCAGAACAGACAGCAGTAAGAAGAAGAGGAAGAGAAGGAGGAGTTGTTGGTGGTGGTGGTAGTGGTAGAGGGGAATGTTTAGAAGGGTTCTTTGTTACTCATAGAAAGTTGTTTTGTTATGAGGCGTGCAGAGAATGAGGGGAAATGAGGCTCCATTATCACTCCCCTCAACGCCTTAAATCGTGGCCACCGAGAGAGAAGGCCTGATGAATCGCCCGTGACGTCACACCATGTAGATCTCACCGATCCCCGTACCGCTCCCCGTACAAGTCTACCTACCTAATATAATGTTTATCAGTATAAAAGATATACTGTTATCTTTGGAAATATTTGTTCTATAATAGTATCAAATAAAAAACCGTAAAACACACAAAAGAAATGCCATTATGAGACTTTCAAGAAATATGCAGTAACTAAACTCTTCACCATTTAATATTGTGCGAAAAACTTTTTACATGGAGAATATCAATAGAAGCGAAATTTAATTACTTTCCATTGATATATGTCGTTTAGTGATAAATGAATTAGCAGCATACATAAAGTAGCGTTAACTATATATAAAAAATCATGAGATCGGGTAATTTCCTACCTAATATATGTTTATCAGTATAAAGTATATACTGTTATCTTTGGAAATGTATGTTCTATAACATTATCAAATAAAAAACCGTAAAACACACTAGAGAAATGCCATTATGAGATTTCAAGAAATATGCATGAACTTAAACTCTTCGCCATATAATATTTTGCGCAAAAAACATTTTACATGGTGAATATCAATAGAAGTGCAATTGCATTACCTTTCTTTGATATATTTAGTTCTCTGATAAATGAATTAGAACCATGCATTGAATAGCCTTAACTAAATAAATAACCTCAGCAATCGGAAAAATTACCCGCTTGCATGATGTTATTTATTTAGTTAACGCTAATTTATGCATAATTTTTATTCATTTATCAGAAGAAAAAAATATATCAATGAAAAGCTAATTAAATTCCGCTTCTATTGAAATTTGCCTGTAAAAAGGTTTTTTACGCAAAATATTAAATGGCGAAGAGTTTAAATTCATGCATATTTCTTGAAAGTCTCATCAACGGCATTTTTTTGGTGTGTTTTACATTGCGTTTTTTTTAATATTATAGAAGAAACATTTCCAAAGATAACAGTATATATTTTATACTGATAAACATATATTAGATAGGAAAATACCCCATATCATGATTTATTATATTTATTTAATGCTAATTTATGCATGCTGTTAAATAATTTATCACTAAACGAAATATATCAATGGAAAGCTAATTAAATTCTGCTTCTATTGATATTCTCCATGTAAAATTTTTATTCGCAAAATATTAAATGGTGAAGAGTTTAAGTTAATGCATATTTCTTGAAAGTCTCATAATGGCATTTCTTTTGTGTATTTTACGGTATTTTATTTGATAATATTATAGAACAAACATTTACGAAGATAACAGTATATCTTTTATACTGATAAACATTATATTAGGTAGGTAAACTTGTACGGAAGAGCGGAGCGGTGAGATCTACATGGTGTGACGTCACGGGCGTGGATGCATCAGGCCTTCTCTCTCGGTGGCCACGCTTAAATACCTCCTCGCATCACACTGGTGTTCAGGAAGCAGTAACAGTTA
>JACEEZ010010741.1:15000-32500 GCA_016584305.1 Chionoecetes opilio | reverse complement strand
ATACTCCATCTCCTTTAAAAAAATTGAAGGCGGTCAACTGATTGCTTATCATCAGGTCGGGGATCAATTTCCCATCCCGGGGACTGTTAGGGGGCATATCACCCCTAAATTCACCCTTCAATTTTGTGTCTTATTAGTTCGATGCTTTTGTCTAACCCCCAAATTGAGGACCTCTCATCTAGCTTTTCCCACATCATCCCAAAACTCGGGGCGTTGCGTGAAAACCTCATACCTTCCTGTCAGTCTTTTTCGTTTGTCCACAGCAGAATTTAAAAGAAGGGTCACAACAGTCTTTTTTTTCTGCTTTTTTCACGGGAGTTCCCCCAGACGCTTCCCCATACTTTTCCTTCAAACTCATTTAGATTCGAGCTCTGTTAAAATTTGGGAGTTGTAAATCAGGGGTGACCTTTAGATGTTTTTGCTCTTGCGTCTTCTTTACGGTGCCCCCTTGCAGCTTATTGCGCCATTCTTGTAGATTTTCGTTTTCGGACATTTTTCAGATTTCTGCTTTTTTTCGTTTTTTCGTTTTTGATCACCGCACTCCCACCTGCACACAACTCTCTCTGAGGGGCTCAAATCTAGCTTGTCTGTCTCCCCGTTGGGGGCACGATAGAACAAACAGACAAAAAAAACGTTTTCTATGGTTCCTAGACTTTCAAAGACCATACTTTATATCGTCATTGACTGAAACCGTGATCATTGAGCTACCCCTAAATATTATTCTATTTCTTTTATATTTCACCAGCAGTTTTTTTTAATAGTATGGAACTTTTTTTGGGGGGTGGACTGAACTTTTTAAAAAAAAAAATTGGACCCCCTAATATATATAATATAATTATATATATATATATATATAAAATATAATTATATATATTTTAAATTATATATATATATATATATATTATATAATAATATATTATTATTATATATATATATTATATTATATATATATTAATATATATATAATATATATAATATAATATATATATATATAATAATTAAATATTATATATATAATATATATATATATATATATAATTAAAATATATATTAATATATATATATTATATATATATATATATATATATATAATTTTATATAGAATATATATATATATATATATATTATTAATATTTATTTATAATTATAGTTTTAAATTATATTATATATAATTATATATATTAATATATATATATATATAAAATATATAATATTATATATTATATATATTTATATTATATTTATAAAATTTTTATATTTATATATATAATTTTTCTTTTTCTATATATCTTCTATCTATTATCTATTTACTGTATTTATTTATCTATATCTATCACTATCTATCTATCTATCTATATTCTATTTTAATTTTTTTTTATATATATTATTTTATAGTCTTTCCCTCTTATGTATTAATTATGTTTAGGTTTTGAGATTTTGTAGCGCCAGAGATGATTACTTTCCTTTTTATGCATTCCCTTTTTTTCTTTCTTTTATATCCTCTGCTTCACGTTTCGTTTCTTCGCTCGTTGCCAAAAAAGGGTTTTTTATTAAAAATGCCGAGTTTTATTTTCAAATTTAAATATTTTTTTTTTTTTTAATTCTCGCCCGTTAAATATTTCTCAAAGGGCCCGAGAGGTTAAAGGGAGAAGAGAGAGAGAAGAAGAGAAGAGAGAGAGAGAGAAGAGAGGGAGAGAGGGAGAGAGAGAGGGGAAGAGAGAGAGAGGAGAGAGGAGAGAGAGAGAGAGAGAGAGAAGAGAGAGAGAGAGAGGGAGAGAGAGGAGAGGGGAAAAAGTAAAAAGTTATTTTTCCCCTTTTTCTTTCCCTTTTTTTTTTTTTCCTTTTTCTTAGCCCCTCTTTTCCCTCCCCTTCCTCTGTGTCATATTGTGTACCGTGCTTTGCGACAAAAAATATTATATAGAAATTGATGATATAATATGATATAATTATATTGTAAAAAAAGGGAAAAAAATATAAATGAAAATGGGGATAATCATTTGAATAATTTTTTTTTTCACCTAGCATAAAAAAACCAGCCAAGACACGACAGACAGAAAAAAAGGCAGACGACGAAAAACAGACCCCCACATAGCGACAGAAAGACAGATCCCACTAGAAAAACAACAGACAGACCCCAAAACAGGACAAACAGAACCTCTAAACAGCAGACAGACAGACAAACAACATATGAAAAAACTGCCCAGATAGAAAACCCCCCTGAAAAACGACAACAACACCCAAAAAAACAAGAAAAACACACCTACCGAAACAGGCAAACGACAGACGACAGACAGACGATAGATGACAAAAAAACAGACAGATAACCCCCCCCAAAAGACGACAGTTGACAGAAGATAAAAAAACAAACAAAAGACAAGATCGCTAATACTTGAATAAATTCATTGAAGTTTATTTCGTTTTTTTTAGGAAAAAAGAACGTAATCATCTCTACTTTAAATTTCGAGTTTTTTTCTTACATTGTCTTATTATTTTGTAGCAAATAACTCTCTAATGTACGTGGGGAAATCCAAATGAGGGCATTTACCTTCATTCTAATTTTCATATACTTACATTATTTTTTTGGTTTGATATCGACTAAACCTCTTGCTCACTGAGTTTGAATGCTTAGTGCGAATATGATGAATGCGAGAACTTTTTAGTGAAAATTTGGGTATTAATGAGCATATAACATTATGTGTTGTTGTGGGGGTGTGTTGTGGTGTGTGTGGTGTGGGGTTTTGTGTGTGTGTGTATTTGTGTTGTGGTTGTGTTGTGTGTGTGTGTGGTGTGTGTTGTGGTGGTGTGTGTGTGTGTTTGTGTGTGTGTGTGTTTTGTGGTGTGTGTGTGTGTGTGTGTGTGGTGTACTTGTGTTGTTGTGTGTGTATGACACTGTATTATGTATGTTTTTTGGTACGATCCGAAACACAACCCACACACACACACCCACACACACACACACCCACACACCACCACACACTCCCCACACACAGGTACTCCTAGTGTGGGGTACACGTTCGGTGACAAACCCAGAATCCCGGGTTTTGTCCCCGGGCGGGGCGGAAAAAAGATGGTTGTTTCCTTAAAACCCACCCCTGTCCCCCACAGTGAAGGGTAGGGGGTTAGCCGGGGTTTGTACCCGCTCTCCGGGGGGGTGCTTCGCCAACCAAAAAAAACACTAAAGGGTAAAAGATACAAATGTAATGGAACGGGGGCCCTACGAGCATTGCTCTGGGCCCCGAAAAAACGCTAGATGTATACAAAGGGATGAATACACAACACACACACACACACCACACACACACACACCACACCACACACACACACACACCACACACCACACACACACACCACACACAACACACACAACACACACACACACACACACACACACAAACACAACTGCAAAGCGGCCCAAAAAACACCACCACCATCACCATCATCGTGGTGATGGTGGGGGTGGGGTGATGGCCCAAACCCCACCCCCACAACAAAAACAAAACCCTACTTCTACTACACTTACTCTACTACTACTACTACTACTACTACTACTACTACTCTCTACTACTACTACTACTATTTATCATACAGTTTACAAAGCACTCACAGACCTTCTCCCCCTTCCCCTCTTTTAATCATCCCCTGCCCCCCCCTACTCCCCCCAAACCATTAATTACTCCCATACAGGAAGTTTATGGATTTTCACGCCATCCAGTAGTTGGCTTATTATTTTATCATCATTATTACATTTTTATCGTTGTTATTATTTTTGATTATTATTGTCGTTTTTTCTAATCATAAATTATTCTTTTTGCTTTAGTCCATAATGATAGAGAGAGAGAAGAGGGGAGAGAGAGAGAGGGGAGAAAAGAGAGAGAGAGCGAGGGGAGCAAGGCGAGAGCGAGAGCGAAGCGAGAGCGAGAGCGAGAGCGAGACGAGAGAAAGAAGGTTTGAAAGGGGAAAAGGGAGAGAGACGAAAAAAAAGTGGAAAAAGAAACGTCTTTTTATGCTACAAAGATTAACAAACCCCTATTTTCCCCTTTTGCTCCCCTTCCCTCTGTGCATGTCCGGAAGGGAAAAGAAGTGGGCACCCAACCCCCTAATTTTAGCTGCGAAATAAAGAGGGAAAACAAAAATGTGGCTCTTTTTCATTCCCTTTCTCTCCTTCTCTTTATTTTTTCTCATTTATTTTTTTAAATTTTTTTAATCATCATTTCTATTCATTCTTTTTCTTGTAACTTTTAAATTTAATTCTTTTGTATTTTTTTATTTTGTGCATGTTTTTTTATTTGGTTTTTTTGTGTATTGTTCTTTTGTGTTTTTTTTTGTTCGTCCAAGGTTCATCTGGGTTTTTTTTTTTTTTTTTTGTAAGGGGGAAAAAAAAAGGGCGTTTTTTATTCTCCTGTGGTGTTGTTTTTTTTTTATTTGCAGGTCGTTCTAGATAGACTTTGTCCTTTTCTTTTTTTTTCCTTTTTTTTTTTTTGGGAGGGTGATGAATTTTTGTATCTCTTTTTCAAATGTACTGACTGCCTTACTTTCTTTTCTATATTTTTTTTCCTACTGTTTTTTATCATCCTACATTTTTATTAAACTTTTTTATCTACTTTTACCCAATCCTTTTATTTTACGGTAATACATAAAGATAATCAATACAAAGAAAAACTCTTTTTTCATTTAATATTGTAGTAAATATGTATGGAAAGACATCTCTTTTTTCACTATTTTTCTTTCTATATAAACTTCCTTCCTTTTTTTGTTATTCTTTCCTAAGATTTTTCCCCTTTTGGGTTTAAAAAGTTGCATCAGACATATAATTTTTTAGAATTTATCCCCTTATAGTTTTTTTTAAAAGTGTGATGTACTTAAACTCTCCATACACACCACACTTCATCATACACATCAAAACTTGCATATATCTATTAAACCCCCTGTATTAATGCCTTCGTACCTCTTAAACTTCTAAGAGGTTTTTTAGATCTCTCTCTTTCTCTCTCTCTCTCTCTCTCTCTCTCTCTCTCCCCTCTCTCTCCTTCCCTCTCTCTCTCTCCTCTCTCTCCTCTCTCTCTCCTCTCTCTCTCTCTCTCTTTTCTCTCTTTCCTCTCTCCCCCTCTCTCTCTCTCTTTTTTCTCTCTCTCTCTCTCTCCCCTCCTCTCTCTCTCCTCTCTCTCCTCTCTCCTCCCCCTCTCTCTTTTCCTCCCCCTCCATCTCTCTCTTTTTCCTCTCTTCTCTCTCTCTCTCCCCTCTCTATCTTTTCTCTCTCTCTCTCTCCTCTCTCTCTCCTCCCTCTCTCTCTCTCTCTCTCTCCTCTCTCCTCCTCTCTCTCCCTCTCTCTCTCTCCTCTCTCTCTCCTCTCTCTCTCTCTCTCTCTCTCTTCTCTCCTCTTCTCCTCTCTCTCTTCTCTCTCTCTCTCTCTCTCTCCCCCCTCTCTCCTCTCTTTTCTCTCCTCTCTCTCTCTCCCCTCTCTCTCTCTTCATCTCTCCCTTTTCCCCCCTCCTCTCCCTCTCTCTCTCCCCTTCTCCTCCTCTCTCTCTCTTCTCTCTCTCCCCTCTCTCTCCTCCTCTCTCTCCTTTCTCCCCCTCTCTCTCTCTCCTCTCTCTCCCCTCCCCCTCTTGTAACTCTCCACACTCAACACTTCCCCTTCCCCCCTTCCCTTTCTTCCCCCCTCATTGCGTGTCCCCCCCCTTTCCCTCTCCCCCTTTCCCTTTACTAAAAAGACACCCCGCATGCAGAAACCTCCCCCTTCCCTTCCCTTCCCTTATTTCCCTCTCTCGTTTTTTGATACTTTTTTCCCTTCTCTCTCCCCCGACCCGTTCACCATCCCCCTCCCCCCTTCTATCATCTTTAAATCCATCTTATCTTTACCTATTGTTATCTTTATCTATTATCTTTACCTATTGTTATCTTTACCTATTGTTATCTTTACCTATTGTTAGCTTTACCTATTGTTAGCTTTACCTATTGTTAGCTTTACCTATTGCTATCTTTATCTATTATATATACCTATTGTTATATATACCTATTGTTATCTTTACGTGCTGTTCCCCTTCACCTGTAACCTACTCATCGGCCTTCCTTCTGTTGCTACTTTTTTTTTTTTACATCACAAAGGACTGGCCAAGGGGGAAAAAAGAGGTAACACAAAGCCCGCTTAGTTGCCAGTCCCTATAAAGAAGACAGTAAGAGCATAAAGAAAAGGGGATGGGCTAGTTTACTTCGGAAGGTGTCTTGTCACTCCTCTCTTGAAAAGATTTAAGTCGTAGGCAGGTAGAAAAATAGAAACAGGAAGAGCACATTTAAAGTTATTTTTTCTCTTTATCGTATTATTTTTATCGATGTTTTTCTGGGAATTTGTAAGTTGTTAAAGGAATGTATGAGTTACGAATTTAGTGTCTTTTTTCTGTTGGTGTTTTGTGTTAATATATTTTTCATGCTTTTTCCTTCCTCATTCTTTTCCTCCTCTTAATGCTATCCTTCACGTCCGTAGCTCCTCCTCCTCCTCCTCCTCCTCCTCCTCCTCCTCCTCCTCATTCATCTTCTCGCCGCCAACACGGAAAGAAGTGACTATCCTGGTCTCCGGCCATACATAACCTCACGCTGCGCACAACTCCAATATGTCGTTAAAATCACGCTAAATTTTCTTTAGAGATCTTCCCGTCGTAACACACCTTGCATTTCATTTAATACAGACAGCTTTATATTACTACAACTAACACACACACACACATTTCACAATGAAAACACAGTGAAACGCATTGATAGGGATTAAAAACAATTTCTCTATAACTTGCACGGTCTAGGTCCTAATTTGTGATTTATTTGTGCTTGTTTGAAATAACGTAAACGTTGTTTTTAGTTCTACTTTAAGCATTTGGGTTTGCTTTCCAAAAAATTGGTTTAAAAAGGAGTGGTATTTCCACTCAGTTTTTGAGAAAGTATTCCCAAGGGACTGCCCTTTGGGGACGGGCTAGACCAATTTTAAATTTGAGCCCCACCCACGTCCCCCCCTTTCCTTTCCGCCGGGCCCTTTATCCCGGTGGGAGGAGAGGGGGAGAGGGGGGGAAGGGGGGGCGGGGGAGAGAGAGAGAGAGAGAGATGAGAGAAAAGAGAGAGAGAAAAGCAAGAGAGGGGAGAAAAATTCGAGGGGGAGAGAGAGAAAAGAAGAGAGAGAGGAGAAAAAGGGAGGGGAGGGGAGGAAAAGAGGGGAAGGGGAGGGAGAAGACCGAGAGAGGGGGAAGAGAAAAGAGAGGGCCCCCCAAGACCCGAGGGGCGAAGAGAGAAAAGGGGAAAACCCCACGTTTCCCAAAAGATCAACTTTAAGCGCATTTACATCATTTTGTTTAAAAGATTCAGTTTTTGGTTAATTCGGTTGCCGTATATTTTTTTAAAATCCCCGCAGCGCTAAATTTTTTTTTTGAATGCCCCTTCCATTCTACGCAAGGTCGGGGTCCCAGGGGAAAATTTTCGCCCTCCACAATTTTCATAAAATTCCACACCCTGTAGACTTTGGTCTTTAAAAAACAAGAAAAAAAGAAAACCCCCTAAATCTATATAACGGGAAACCCGGGGGAAACCCGGTCAGCATTTTTTCCCAAACTGCCCGCCATGGGGGTTCGAACCAAAAACAAACCCTTTTTTCTGCGGTTTCCCCTTTGCGTCTATCTGGTGTTATCGCCTCTTTCATCCCAAAGTTGGGGCTTGCTGGGGGGGCTGTGTTATAAACCTCGTCATCCCAAGCTGTGCCTAGTCCTGTACCCCCAGCCCGGGGACCGGGGAAGTGGAAAAATTTTCCCCACCTGGAGTAACCCCACACACACACACACGCACCCAAACACACAAAAACACCCCCCACACACACCCACCCACCACAACACACACCCCCCCAAACCCCACAAAAAAACCCACCCACAACACGCACCCACCCCCCACCACACAAACGACCCCACCACACACACACCGAAACCACCCCCCAACACCCACCCCACCCCCACACACCCAAAACCCACAAAAACCCAGACACCCACTCCCAAAACCCACCCCCCAAAAAGCCCATCCCCCTTTTAAAATCCATCTCCCCACTCCAGTCATCCCCCTACATTTTAAAAAAAAAATATAGGTGGATATTGTTACTTTTTTTATATAGGTAGATATAGATAAAAAGTATATTTTTTACACTTTTTAAAACAATTAGGGGGGAAGGGGAAGCAGAACTGAGTCCGGTTATGATAAAAAAAAGATCATAAGGATTTTTTGTATCAAAACCCGCACTCAGGTCTGTTTCCGTTCCGCGCGTTTCCTAAAAAGCGGTTTTGTTCTAAGGGAGTTTGTTTTAATTTTGCAAAGGGAAAAAAAAGGGGGAAAAAAACAGAAAACCTTTTGGTGGTTAAAGTTGGTTAGGTTAATTAAAAAACCATAGGGTTAGGTTGGGTTTTCTTTAAAAAACCTTTTAAAGGTTTGGTTGGGTTTCTTTAAAAAACCTAAAAGGGTTTGGGTTTGGGTTTTTATTAATTTTATTTTTTTGTTTGGGGGGGGGGGGGGGGGGGTTTCGCAAAATAAAACATCTCCCCTTGCAACAAGCACCTATTGTAGGCAAGGAATAATAGTTGATCCTTTAAAAAAGACCTCCCCCAAATCTCCATTTTTTACCAAAAATTGTTTCGAGTCTAAATTTAAACCATAGGCGTTTCGTACACTCAGTCAGAGTTTAAAATTTACTACTAGAGTTTCGAAAAAAGAAACCAAAGGGAATTTTACGAAAAAAACTCAAAATCAGTGTAGAAAAATTTAAATACTTTCAATTCATATACCTTTAAAAAAAAAGGTTTTTTGATTAGGCCAAAGGTTTTGATTTTAAACTCCGTAACCCCGAGGTTTGCTTTTAGGACCCCTGTGGCTCGCGCCGTACCGTTTGGGGGCGGGGGTTACGGGGGGTAGCGCCGTTATAGTGGACGAGAACGCGCGTTCGCCCCATTAAGGGGCAGACACACAACACCGGTGGGTTCCCCTCCCTTTGGTTTTGTACACTGACTCTTAGGGCCTTCCTTTTTCCCTTTTTTTTTTTCCCACCTTTTTTCCCCCCTTTTTCCTCGCCCTTTCCTTTTTTCAAACCCTTTTTTTCCCCCCACCTTTTCCCCCCCTGCGTTTTTTTCCCCCTTCCTTCCCCTTTTTGGGTTTCCCCCTTTCTTCCCCTTTTTCCCCTTTCCCCCCTTTCCTTATAACACCTTTTCCCTCCAAGGACCCGTCATCACAATTGGCCCCCCAAAACCCCTTCCCTTTTTCCCCTACCCTTTTCCCCCCTTTTCCTTTTTTTTCCCCTTTCTTCCAAAACCCCTTTTTCCCTTTTCCCTTTTTTAAAAATTTTTTTCCCCCCCTTTCCCCCGGTTTTTTTTTTTTTTTTTTTTTTTTTTCCTTTTTACCCTTTTTATTTTTTTTTTTTTGGTTTTTTAAATAAGTATAAAGTAGGTGGAAAATTTAGGGCCCCCCATCCCCCATGGCCCAAAGGAAAGGCCCAACCACCCAGCCCACCGCCCCAGGCCCCGGGCCCATGTTTTATTTGGGTTTTGGGTTAATTTTAAAGGATGGCCCGGCCCGGGAAACCCCTTCCCCGTAAAAAAACTCCGGGGCCACCAAAAAAAAACCCCAAAAAAGCCAAATCCGGTTGGAATTTTTTAAAATGTTAATAGGGGGTTCAAAGGGGGGGGGAAGGGTTTTTAACCCTTTTCGGCTACCTGGTTAACCCAAAAATCCCCTTAAGAAGGGGGCCCCCGAAAAGTCCCCCGGTTTTGGGAATTATGGGGGGCAGGGTTTCCTTTTCGGAAAAGGCCCCGTATGCCCAAAAACATTCCCCCCACCCCAAAAAACCCAAAACCCCTTTCCATCACCTCGCCCCCCCTCCCCCCCCGCCCCCCCCCTCCCCTCTTCCCCTTTTTTCCGCCTCGAGTAACACCCCCTCCTATACCCCCCCTTTCCCCACCCTCCTCTCCCAGATTTCCCCCGCACCCCCTCCTTACCTTAAAAATCCCCCACCTCCTTTAAACTACCCACCCCCTACCGTTTTCCACATCCCCTTCTATTTTATCCAAAAACCCCCCCCCTCCTTACACCTCCTCCTCCTCTACCTTCCCTCCTCAATTTCCCCCCTCCTCTCCCCCTCCCCCCCCAACCCCCTCGGCCACCCCCCTTTCCACCTTTTTCCCCCCCTCCTCCCCCCCCCCCCCCCCCCTCCTCCTCCGCCCCCAATTTTTCCCCTAATCCTTTTTCCTCCCCACGCCTCCTTCCTCCTTACCTCCCTCCCTTTTTTCCTCCCATCTCCTTCCATCCCCTCCCCCTCCTTCCCCTCCTCTCCTTTCCCTCCTCCTCCCCCCCTTTTCCTCCTCCTTTCCCCCTTTTCCCCAAACCTCTAAAGGCCCGCTCCCCCCCTTTTCCCCCCCCTTTTGTCTTCTACTTCCCCCGCTCCCTTTGTTTCCCGGGAAGGCGAGGAAAACCCCAAGACCAACAGCAGTCAAGGGGCCCCTAACGATAAAAACCCTTTCAACAAAATTTCAGGTTCTTTGGGGAAAAATTTTTAAGGGAAAACGTACACGAGACCAGATTGAAGGGGGGCTTTAATTATCCCCCGGACAAACTGGTGGAGTTTTTGGGGGTTGGGGTCCGAGTGACAAAAGGAAGCGGGTTCTGTTTCCCAGGGCAGGATTTGACACACCACTGCAAACCTGCCCAAAGGGCGTCACAAAGAAAACTAACGATAACACTTCTATGTCATCCAGCCCGGAACAAAATTTTTTTTGACGTGTACAGTAACAGATCTGAAGAAATTTTTGGACAAGTACCGGAATTGATCCGGGAAATTTAAGATTAAAAATAAAAAATTTTCATTATTTTAGGAATTCTCCCCCGACCCGGAGTAGGCCCCAAAACTTTTCCCATAAAAGGGGTTTAAACGCAAATAACCCACTGAGGGCTCTTTGTGCAAAAAGGGGGGAATGTAGACTTCGCAAAACCCTTTTGGGATAAATTTTCCCAGGATCCCCCCCGGTTGGGGGTTCCAATTTTATTTTTATTTGGGGGGTGACCCGGGCTCCCCCCAGCCCCCTCGGCCATGCACGATTAGGGGCGTCTTCATATGACAAAGTTTCTTCTTTCAAAATCAAAAAAAGGGGGGACGGGGGTAGGGAGGGATAAACCCTTAAAACCCCTTTTTCCCCCCAGCAAAAGGGGGTCACGTCCTGTTTCCGCAAAATAAATAAAAAAAACAATCAAAAGGCCCTGTAACAGTGGAACCCTAGACGCCCGGGAGGGGGAAACCCCCCCCGCCAAAGGGTTTCCAAAACTATCAAAAGGGAAATTAAATTTTCTACACAAAAAAGCCAGAAACAAATTTTTTTTAAAGCGTTACGAATTATTAGCCAAAGTTTTGCCCCAAACGGCCGATTTTCGTCGTATCCCTGGGGGTTGGGTTTAAAAACAAAAAAATAAAATTTTTTAGCTGAAAAAGCCTTCCAAACCCATAAGGGCATTCCTAAATTTTTTCCCCACGCATAAAGCAAGGGGGGAGGTGGCATTCTTTTTTGGCCCTTTCCCTTTTCGCTGTTTTCCTTTGGAAGGGTAATATAGAAAGGAAATAGGAAGGAATGATAAAAGAAGGATAA
Source organism: Chionoecetes opilio (assembly GCA_016584305.1). NCBI lineage: Eukaryota > Metazoa > Arthropoda > Malacostraca > Decapoda > Majidae > Chionoecetes > Chionoecetes opilio. The sequence continues at coordinate 20,858 of JACEEZ010010741.1, read as the reverse complement.
AAAGGAAGGGGTATATATATAAAATTTTATATATATTTTTAAAAAATAATATAAAATATATATATAATAATATTATAAATAAGGTTTTATTAAAATATAAAAAATATATAAATATTATATATAAAAACCCATAATATATATATATTTATAATATATAATAAAATATATTAATATATATAATATAATTTTATTATATATATATATATATATATATAATTTTATATATATATATTATATATATTTTTAAATATATATATTATATATAAAATTATTTTTTAATTAATAATAATATATTATTATAATAAGATTATATATAATATATATTACAGTTCCCGAAGATGGATCAGATTGCTTCAGTCCTTTGTTTCTCTCTTTAATAAAAAGTGATAGAGTGAAGGGTAAAGAAATAAAAATGGGGGTGAAATTGTGGGGAAAATTTAATTTGAAAATTTTTTTAGAAAATATGATTTTTTTTTTTTTCTATTTTTTCTTTTTTTTTTCTTGCAATTTAACTATTGCTGTTTTCTTTTTTTTCTTATTTTGGGGTAGGGAAGTCTTGTGGGTCCCCAGTAGTGGGGGTGATTGGGTTTTGTGAGTTCCCTTTCCTCTGCTTCTTTTGAGAAAACTCGCATGCAAAGCAAACACGGTTTTTTTCCCCCTTTAATTTTTCATTAGTCCCGCCCCCCAACCTTTTGTCGAAGCGTCTGTACATATCCCCAAATGGAGCTGAAAAAAACTGGGAAAAAGCCAGGGAAGGAAACGTTCACCCAAATGCAAATTTTAACTCTTCGGGAAAATTTTTTCCTGGGGGAGCATCCCAGTTTAATTTTAGGGGGAAATTTTTTCAACAAAATGGTTTTGGGGAAAATTGCCATTTGGGCGAAAGCTTGATAAAGGGGGGGTTTTAAAACCCCCCTTTGTCCCAAAAAGGGTCTAAAATTTCAAAAAAATCTTTGGGGTTTAGGAAAGGTTTTTACAGCCAATACTTTTTCCCTCCCCTGGTGGGAGTCCCCCCCGGTCGGGCAGTAGGCCCAAGAAGCTAAACTTAAACTTAAAAAAAAAATCCCAATTTGGGAACTTGGTTTGGGTTTGAGAAACCCGCTTACAAAAAAAGTCGCTGGAAAAACGACTCTAAAGTTTTTAAAATGAGACTTAAAGGCTTTGCTAGCAATTATAATATCATCCAAAGGATACGAAAACGGAGTTTAAAATCATACCGGCAAAAAAAATTTTATTTTTCATTCTCTGAAAGTAAGGGGCGCGGATTTTCAAGCCAAACGGCATCCGAAGCCTTTCGTAGTGACCTCCCGGCGTACTGAACGCCGAACCTCTCGGAGGATTCTGCCATGGGACCTGCAGTATCCTGACAAAAGGTCCAGAATACTGAAAAATTTATACCCGGACCTAACGACATGAGCAGATCTTTTAGGACTGATAACGGATACCTGTCATCTTCAGAGACCTGATTCACTCGCCGAAAGTCAATAAATGGGCGTAAATTTCCCATCCTTTTTCGGGACAGGGGAACAAAGGACTGTTCCAGGGGGAGCACGAGTGTTGAAAAAACTCCTTGCTCCAACATTTCCTCTACATGTTTTTCTATCACAGCCCGTTGGCTATGAGGTAGCCTGTAAGCAGGAATGTAGACAGGTTTGGTCCATGGACTGATTTTAATGTGATGCCCCGCTGATCATTTAGCCGAGCTTCACCGGGGAGTGCTATGACATCTCAGTACTGACCCAAGATTTCCCAAGAGCAAAGTGCTTTAACTCCGTGTAGTCCAAACGACGTTGGCAAGCGAACTGAGGGTTGGTACCGGACCCTGCCAAATGTCAACGGCGGACTTCTGAAACCGTAGCAAACAAGCAGTAGGTAACTCCAATGGTTCAGGTACCACTTTCGATCATACACCATCCCTTCCCCAAGGAAAAACTCCATGTTTAACTCGCACTGGTCCACCTGTAGTGTTAACAACCAATACTGATGTGACATGTCCTGCGCTGACAGTGCTAAGTGTCGCCTCTAGGGCCCAATCGTAAAACTTTACTGGGGCCATCGAGACAAAACTTCACGTCTATAGGTGCATCAGGAACCGCCACTGAAACACGCATCGCCATACGAACGGGGATTTTTCGTGGTCACCGACAATCGGGGCCCTTCACAAGTTTCCAGCCCGCTGTAAGATTCACGCGAGCGTTAGAGATATGAATGAGGGAACTACACCAGTCGGTGGCCCTCGCTTATCGCCCTCTCTTTCCTGTGAGTGATTTGACTATAGGGAGTCAGAGACATAGGAGGGAAACCATCGCCCCTTTAAATGATTCCTTTTAAATGTTATTAAATTTAAGTTGGGATCTACCAATTCGATTAGACTTCATCGTAGCTAAACCCAACAGCCCGTCCCACAGGGAGCTTGGAAGTTGGATGCTACATAGAACTCCATACGAACCCGGGGGAACCCTTTGTTCAGATTAATAGGTAATATCACTGTTCCCTTTATTTTTTAAAAATGAACCTGTGACCCCCTTCAATTCAAATCACTCTGGCGTAACGGCCACCGGCCACCACGTGCACTCCTCTTTAGAGCCTGATACGACTCTTCAGAGAGTACATTTACAGTATCTCAAGTATCCACAGCCAGGGAAAGGTTTTGATGGCTTACCTTCTTGGGTATTGCCATGATGTTTGTTTGTTGGCAGGCAGCCACAATATTATGGTAAAACGAGAAATCCGCCGTGCCTGCGCGAGGAAAATCTCTCTCGCGGTTGTGTTGAGTTAACCTGGATGGTGCGACGAGGCTCGCATGTCTTCTCCCGACGACTTACCTCTCCCAGCAGCCCACCTTTGCCCATAGTTTTCGCGAGCTTCTTTTATATGGTAGCATCGGTCGGTAGCGTGATTACCCGTACCGTGAATCGCGCAGTAGTAGGACTCCCTACTTATTCTGTGTTTTTGCTGGTGTCCCCTCCCCGGAAGGAAAAGGAAGATTTAATCCTGGTTGAGGGACTCCCCTCGGAGCCGTGGGTGGCGTTTGTAGTTTGATTATCACCCACTGGCGATGCCTTCCGCATTTCTGCGCGCTTGCGGAGGCATTTCTTTACCGTATGTCCCACCTTGTTGCAGTAGGAACAAATTGTTACTGTTACGAGCGAGACAGTGAGTTGTCTAGAGGAATGAGTAGCGAGACTGAAACGCCCGAAACCATAACAAAAAGGTGATGGAAACAAGTAGATAACAATAACAATTTACTAATATCAAATAAATCACCTTGTAGCAAGGAGTAAGATGATCCGCTTTTGAAGCACAAACAAAGATGACTAAAGAAATGCTTATATAATCTAAAGGGCCAATATGTAATAACACAAGATAATTAACCCTAGAGAAAGACACAAAAAGAATACTAAGATAATTTCACCACCAGGTAGTAAAGCAATAATAATAATGTGAGTTTACTTTATAGAGTCACCAGTGCTAATGTTGACTGGGTACTTACTTAAAGGTACAAGAATGGTGTTACTGCTATGTTCCTCGAGAGAGTAGTAACGCTTCAGCTATATACAGATGACTGACTAACAAAAGAAAACGAGGTTTATAAATGCCCTCGTATTTGCCTGGGGCTGCTTCACTCAGCTTTGAGTCGAAACAAACCGGTGAGATCCCGGAGTAGTTCCGGTGCCTTCCTTCGTGTTGATGAGGAAGGGTATTAGTGTGTACTCCAGGCAGTGTGGTGTGTGTGTGTGGTGTGTGTGTGTGTGTGTGTGTGTGTGTGTGTTGTGTGTGTGTGTGTGTTGTGGTGTGTGTGTGTGTGTGTGTGTGTGTCACACTGGATGAGGATAAGGCGAGGCTTATGATATTACCCTTATCTGTGTTGTTATTACAGGTAACAGGGTCAATCCGAGTAAGAATACTTACAAATGTTGGTGACACAGTAGGGGTTGATTGCCTCAGAAGTGTAGAGTTGATGGGTAGGCGTATACCGTCCTAGCCAGACACTTCAGATGGTAGTTGAATAAAAGTGGTCGAGCGGTTGTCTTATAAGGCTTGTTAATATAAAGTACCAGAACAATAATTACAAGATATATATACATATCTGTACACTGTGAGATTTATACATTAATAATGTCACGCAGTTCGTTAAGTAACGGCCAATGAGACTAGTGTCTAATAGACAGAGCCAGAACTGTTAATGTTGTGACAAGGTACTCCACACCCCCAGGTGTGGGGTACACACAGACACCCAGGAAGGTGTGCGTGAGTAGGAGCGCAAGGCTAACGCGTCTCCTCTCGTTCTCTGTGTTCTGTCTCCCTCCTCCGGCCATTTGCAGCATATATGGAAGGGAGGCCGGAACTGACAGGTTCCGCTGATCATGTCTCTCAGGCCTGTTGCACTCTCGTCAGCGTCATCATCCTTGGGCAGAGCGCTGAGATGATACACACACTGCTTGTGTGTGTATTCTGGAGCCAGGGGCGAGGTGTGTCTACGTGTTGCATCAAGACACCGGGTTGACTGTCCACGTCATTCTTATGGGCCATGGCGTGATACTTCGTCAACATAGCCTCATCAAAAGGTGTCAGCACTCAGAATCCGCTAGGCGCCAGTACAGACACACATACACTCGGACATCCTGTCTTAGTATAGATTTTAGATTAACACATACATATAATATATAACCAGTACGCTAATAAAATTATTGCCTCTCTCGCAGCTGCCACTGCATAAGAAGGCTGGTAGGTGTTATTTTCTGGTGTTGGAATAGGAGTATTTACTCCAGCAACTGCGGCTGTGAAAGCCGTAGAGTGTTCTGTCTCCATAAGCTTGCCGTCTAAGGCTGTTATGAAATCCACTAACTCGTCCTTAGGATGGAAGGGCAAAGAAAGAGCTGCACTACGCACCTTCCCCTGGACATGTAGCATATAGAACAACTGTTCCAGAAATTTGGACATATTATCCATACAAATTTATGTTCCATTACACCAATGTGCCTCCGTTAGAATTTTGATGCACCCCTCTGTTAACGTATTGGCCGCGATAGACCCATCCCATACAGTTTGCGACGACAAATCTGTTAGTATAGGGTCAATCACATGATTTACCTGTTTCACTACGGTGGTTGCTGCTCCACCACTGACAACTCTCAGGAAATTCTCCCTGAATTTGTCGTAATCTTGCCCAATCTTCCGGGCAGAAAGTGCTGTGCTCTGCATTAATTGTTGAGCTCTCGAACCAGGTTGCATTCTAGATCGAATAAAGTAATTTTATCTGCTGGCCTGTATACGTCTGAGTTACTCATTACATCCTCACATGGAGTGAGAAATTGATAAGCGCTATAATCTTCCTCATCTCCACTAAATGGTCGCACGGATGCCTCTGTGGGTAACACTATAAATGAAGTAGGAAAAATAGCCCCAGGATTGGCTGGCCCAGGCCCAGCCTGTGAGGGAGTCGTCATTGTATGAGTTGCTGTTAGAGGAGTAAAGGTAGCGGTAGTAGTAGTACCCGTATTAGTAGTAGCAGTAGTAGTAGTAGCAGTAGCAGTAGTAGCAGTAGTAGCAGTAGTAGTAGCAGTCATAGTGGAGTACTGAGTGTCTCTTCTCAGTGTAAGTTTATTTAAGTCTGGGAATAGGAATAAATCAGTAAACCCTTCTAACTTTTCCTTACCTTAAGGTATTACATTATATGAGACAATAACGTAGTTATACTTAATTAATTATATACGCAAAAGGTCTCTTTTAGTGGTAAAAATAAAATTTATTAGAGAAATAATAAGTTACGGAAGTCCCCGCTAAAAAAAAAACATCGTTTTCTCTTTTCACCTAGGAAGTCTCCTATCAACAGAAAGAAAACGTATTAAGGTACT
>JACEEZ010010741.1:0-7500 GCA_016584305.1 Chionoecetes opilio | reverse complement strand
AAAACGAAATTTGGATGTTTTGAACGGCCATTAGTGGAATACTGTGCAGTGATGAGAAAAGAACGTGCGTAAAATCTGGGTACAATCGAAGTATATTTAAAGGTGGCGCGCGCAAGTCGATTGATTGTTCCCCCTATACACTCCGATAGGGATTACAAGGAAGGACATCGTCTCTGGGGTGTTTGTTGGCAATATTGAAGCCTTTTGAGACCTCCCCTTCCTCCAGCTGGGCTGCTGGTTCCCCTCGCTCTTCAAAGCGAGTATTAGCCCCTTTAGGGGCGGGGGGTATCATGGTTGCCCAAGCCACTCATTGTCTTCCGCTTGGCCGGGGAAGGGAAGCCTTCGATGTTCCTGGCTGTTGTCGACGGTGCCTCTCGACGACCTGCAAGAGGAATTGGCGCTGATTCTCGTTCTTCGTCAGGCTGAGGTTGAAGGACTGGAACAGCGCCACCCCTCGCTTCGCCGTGTCGTTGGTGACGTGTAGGCTTGCGACGCACCGAGACGCCGCGACGAACCCCGTGTCACTCGGCCACTCCTCCGGTTCCTTCGAAAGGAACGCCCTCTCCGCTCCGACGGCGTCGAGAAGGGCGCCGTACGCCTGGCTTCCGAACGACGCTAGCGTGGACGAGGCGAGGCGGGCGTCGGAGACGATGATGCGCTTCGGCGGTTCCTCGGATCCTTCTTCCCGCTGCATCGCTACCGCCAGCGCCTTCTTCTCGGTGGTTGGCAAGCGGTGGTCGAAGAGAGCCATGGCGACCAGTGACTCACTCAGGTACCAGAAGTGCCGGGAGAAGGTCTTCACGCACGCCTTGCCGATCTCAGCGTCGCGGAAGTCGCGGAGGTTGGCGGCCAGTTTCAAGTCATTCGCCGGCGCGAAGGCGGCCACGGCGCCTCGAACCAGCGGGTCACGTAGACCTCACCGACGAAGAAGGTGAACCGGCGGAGGCTGGACAGCTCGCGCGGCGAGCAGAGCTCCCCCAGTTGGGCGGCGAACAGCGTAATCTTCGCCGCGTAGATGGCACGTGCCATCCAGCGCGCGCGGTGCATGGCGCCCGGTCGCCGGAACTTCACCTTCGGGACATCGCCCTCGCCACCCAGCAGGACGATGAAGAGCTCCTGCATCTCCTTGTAGTCGTCGTCCCGCGGGTGGCTGGTGTTGAACAGCGCGGCCCACTCTTGCAGAAGTGTGTCCCGCTTGTTCAGGAGGGTGGGCGGCAGCTCGTCGGGCGTTGGCGGCTCCGGCTGGCTCTGGTCGATGAAAGCCCACCGTTCCTTGAATCGGTTGAAGACGCCGATGTCAGGACCCGACGACGGCCCCATGCAGATAGAGAACGCCTTCTCCAGCACCAGCTCGTGTACATGGTGCTGGCAGGCGAGGCTTAGCAGACGCCGACCAAGCTTCTGCTCCAGCAGGGTGCAGGCACCGGCGAGGGCTCCAGTGTTGGCGGCGAAGTATCGAAAGACATAGCCACCACACGCTCTGCGAACCCCCAGTCGTCGAGCGCTTCAGCCACGGCGCTCGCCATCGCCTCTCCAGTCCCACTTGCCAGCTTGGGAACGCCGATGAGCTTCTGGACGCCGTCGGCGGAGACGAGGATAGCTAGCCGATCCACCCGCGTACCGTCGCAATCCGGCAGGATCTTCCCGTCCCAGTGAACGGTAAGAGGCGTGTCAGGGGCGAAGGTTGTCTTGACTTCCGCGGCCAGCTGGGAGGTAGCCGGCGCGAGCCTGCCGGATGCTCTCGGCATTCAGGATCAGCTCCTGAGGATTGTGGCCGAGGCTACTGGCGGTCGCCGTGACGATGCGGAGCGCCTTGCGGTCGCTCACGCCGGTCCGGTCGAAGGCGCTCGGTAACTCCTGGGAGAGCACGACCTGTGACCCCCACTCTCGTCGCTTCGGAGGGCTTGCACCCTCAGCGGTAGCAGCCGCCCCGCCGCGTGCCGGACTGGACTCAACCGAGAAGGAGGAGGAGGAGAAGGAGGACGCGAGCACCGCGCGTTCGTCCAGCTGCGACGTCGAGGCTTCTCGTGATCGCTTCTCTGCCGCCACTGTCATCTCCCGGCGCTGAACTCGGCGCTCCAGCACCCTGTCAGCTCCCTGCATGATCCCTCGGCGACCCTTCTCGCGTTGCGCCGCTAGGAACTCGCGATCAGCCGGGATCGTCATCAGGGTCATTGCGTCGGCGTGGGCGACGTCGAAGAGGTCGCAGAGGGCCTCTTGAAACTCTTCCTCCTTCGTCCTGCTCGTCGCACTTACCTTGCTCTTCACGAGCGCCTTCCAGTCCTTGAACAAGACCTTCACCTTGCGAACGACGCTTTTTTCCGTCATCGTTGGGATCCTCGCGGTCTCCCAGAACCTTAGCACCTCTTGGACAGTGGCCGTGGCGCTGGTGGCGACGGTTTTCTTTTCCACGTTGTGGAAGTAGAGAGCCCGCTTGAGCACGTCGCCACGCGAGGGGAGTTTGGCTCCGAGGATGGGGTCGGGGTTTGGCTGTCCCACCAGCCAAACAGTCGTAGCTGCACGTGAATGAGCCATTCTGAAAAACAAATGGGTGATTTAGAACTCTAGCCTTTCAGACTTCGGTACAGGTATAATCACATAGTACACATAGTACAGGTTTCAATTCACTTGCGCCACCTCTAAATATAAACCGATTCGCTTCAAATTTTGCAAGAGAGATTTTCTCATTATTGCACAGCATCCCACCTAGGGCTATTAAAAAATATCAAGTTTTAAATTTACCCATATGCGCTATTGGCAACCTAATATATATATATATATATATATAATTATATAATAATATATATATATATATATATATATATATATATTATATATATTATATATATATAATATATATATATAAAATATATATATATATATATATATATATATATATATATATATATATATATATATATATATATATATATACATATAAATATATATATATATATATATATATAATTATATGTATATATTTTTATATATATATATATCTATATATATATATATCATAATATATATATAATATATATATATATAATATATATAATATATATAATATATATATTTATATATATATATATATATATATATATATATATATATATTAATAATAATATATAATTTATTATAATTTATTCTTTGCCAAAGGGGGGGCCATGGCCGCATGCCCCCCCCCCGGTACGCCACTGTGTGTGTGTGTGTGTGTGTGTGTGTGTGTGTGGTGTGTGTGTGTCTGTGTGTGTGTGTGTGTGTGTGTGTGTTGGGATATGATTTCTGCTTGTATCTATTTACTTTCGTCTTTGTTGCATTGAATAAAACTATTAATGATAATATAATAGAAACCTGAAACCACACTAATAGATACAAAAAAATATTATAATCCTTATTTTCAACTTTTTTTCTTACCAACATATAGTATCCTTCACACAGCCACATAAAAATTCTTAAGTACTAACCAAACCTTAATTTCAGAAAACACTACATGAACAAGAACACCTTTTCTTCCTTCACAAAATTAACACTATGAATCACAACATAAGTAACACGCGACACATAGCTAGCCAACCCACCAGGGTCAATTTCCTACATGTGCAATTATTCCTGCCAGACAGAATTAATTAGCATTACATTTCTACCAGTGTATCTAGATAGCATTCCTGTCCACTCACTCTTGCATAGTTCACTTGCACCTCATCACCTTAGCTCGCATAGGAACGTGTAAATGGTACTGCTGATATTTGGAAGGGGAGGGAAGGGTAGGGAATGGAAGGGAAGGGTAGGGTAGGGTAGACATGGGGGAGGAAGGAAGGGGAGAGGAGCTAGAGGGGGTTACGTGAGTTAAGGGAAGGGAAATAGCAGGTAGTAGGTAGTGTAGGAGCTAATGTAAAGGAAGAGACATGTGGGTAGGAGTGTAGGATAGGTAAGTTAGGGTTTTATGTTGCAGTGAACCGTTGATGGATAATGGGAATGGAACTTAAATGGAAAGGGAAGTAGAGATGCAATAAAAGTGTGTGTGTGTGTGTTGTGTGTGTATGTGTGTGTGTGTGTGTGTGTGTGTGTGTGTGTGTGTGTGTGTGTGTGTGTGTGTGGTGTGTGGTGGTGTGTGTGTGTGTGTGTGTGTGTGTGTGTGTGTGTGTGTGGTGTGTGTGTGTGTGTGTGTGTTGTGGGGTGTGTGTGTGTGTGTGTGTGTGTGTGTGTGTGTGTGTTCCTGCGTGCGTTAGTTCGTCATATAATGTTGTGTGCGTTCGTGCGTGCGTTAGTTCGTCATATATTGTTGCTTTATATTAATTATAATTTCCAATATTTAGTCTTACTAGTCTACTGTCTTGTTTTAGTTTAATTTGGTATATGTATTCGCTTGTGAAAATAACAAATATGTGTAAATATTTTAAAATTGTGGTCAATAAACTAACTATCTATCTATCTATCTGTGTGTACTAAATGCTCATGAGGTATTTACTTTTTAGTGAGGTATTTACTTATTACTGAGGTATTTATTTAATTACATGTGATAGAAGATGGTGAGGAAAGTGTACAAGAGATGAAGAAATCTGACAAACCGAAGTGGATGATTGTGTAACGTGTATACAAAAACATGATCAATATAGAAATCAAAGAATAACATTTAACACTCATAGACACCATGTTTTTTTTATTACGAAAGAATGAATAGATAAACAAGCAATGAATATAAATATGAGTTGATTGCTCTATGAAATATTGTTACTCCTCTTTTTTAACCTTGGCCAGTACTTTGTGATGTAAAAAAAAAAAAAAAGTAATACGTGGTGATAACAGCGAGAAATAAATGATAGCGAAAAGCACGACTCATCTAAATATAAAAAATCGTAACTCTTATGGACAGTTTCAATTGCTGGTTTCAGGTAAAAAAAAAAAAGTCATCCTCGGTTTGCAATTTGTTGGATATCTTCTTTTCCCATTTTTTATAAAGAATATCTGAAAATGATAAAAAAAAACTCCACCAAGCAGAAAGAAGATAGGAATGGAATAAAACAGTAAAACAACAACCACTATAATATGAAAAGGAAGGACAGGGAATAAGAGCACAACCCCAACACAGCATGAACACAGTCTCCGCAGCACAACACAGCATGAACACAGCCTCCGCAGCATCACACAGCACGAACACAGCCTCCGCAGCATAACACAGCATGAACATAGCCTCCGCAGCATAGCACAGCACGAACACAGCCTCCGCAGCACAACACAGCCTCCGCAGCACAACACAGCACGAACACAGCCTCCGCAGCACAATACAGCCTCCGCAGCATAACACAGCATGAACACAGACTCCGCAGCATAACACAGCATGAACACAGACTCCGCAGCATAACACAGCAAGAACACAGCCTCCGCAGCATAACAGCACGAACTTAGCCTCCGCAGCATAACACAGCACGAACTAAGCCTCCGCAGCATAACACAGCACGAAAACAGCCTCCGCAGCATAACACAGTACGAACAAAGCCTCCGCAGCACAACACAGCCTATGCAGCACAACACAGCCTCCGTAGCACAACACAGCACGAACACATCCTCTGCAGCACAACACAGACTCCGCAGCATAACACAGCATGAACACAGCCTCCGCAGCATAACACAGCACGAACACAGTCTCCGCAGCACAACACAGCCTCAGCAGCACAAGACAGCGCGAACACACAGCCTCCGCAGCACAACACAGCCTGCGCAGCATAACACAGCATGAACACAGTCTCCGCAGCACAAATACAGCACGAACACAGCCTCCGCAGCACAACACAGCCTCCGCAGCACAACACAGCACGAACACAGCCTCCGCAGCACAACACAGCCTCCACAGCATAACACAGCATGAACGCAGCCTCCGCAGCACAACACAGCCTCCGCAGCATAACACAGCATGAACACAGCCTCCGCAGCATAACACAGCATGAACACAGCCTCCACATAACAACACAGCCTCCGCAGCATAACAGCACGAACACAGCCTCCGCAGCCCAACACAGCACGAACACAGCCGCCGCAGTACAACACAGCCCCCGCAGCATAACACAGCATGAACACAGCCTCCGCAGCACAACACAGCCTCCGCAGCATAAACACAGCATGAACACAGCCTCTGCAGCATAACACAGCATGAACACAGCTTATGCAGCACAACACAGCCTCCGCAGCATAACACAGCATGAATGCAGCCTCCGCAGCATAACACAGCATGAACACAGCCTCCGCAGTACAACACAGCACGAACACAGCTTCAGCAGCACAGCACAGCACGAACACAGCCTCCGCAGCACAACACAGCCTCCGCAGCACAACAGCCTCCGCAGCACAACACAGCCTCCGGAGCATAACACAGCATGAACACAGCCTTCGCAGCATAACACAGCATGAACACAGCCTCCGCAGCACAACACAGCACGAACACAGCTTCAGCAGCACAACACAGCACGAACACAGCTTCCGCAGCACAACACAGCCTCCGCGGCATAACACAGCACGAAGACAGCCTCTGCAGCATAACACAGCACAAACACAGCCTCCGCAGCATAACACAGCATGAACACAGCCTCTGCAGCATAACACAGCACGAACACAGCCTCCGCAGCATAACACAGCATGAACACAGCCTCCACAGCATAACACAGCACGAACACAGCCTCCGCAGCATAACACAGCATGAATACAGCCTCCGCAGCACAACACAGCATAAGCGAAGGGTAAACAGAAGGAAAAAAAAGGGTTTATCCACACTTGACGTGAAGCAATATGAAAACACGGCCGAATGTTGCTGAAAAATAAGTTTATATTATTCTTTACCTAAATAGAAACTGTTCTGTGGGATAAAGTGTGGAGAGAAGAGAGAGAGAGAGAGAGAGAGAGAGAGAGAGAGAGAGAGAGATGAGAGAGAGAGAGTGGGAGAGAGAAGAGAGAGAGGAGAGATGAGAGACGGAAGAGAAGAGAGAGAGAGGGGGAGAGAGAGAGAGAGAGAGAGAGAAGAGAGAAACTAGGCATTTATATTGATACAAAATATGCGATGTAGGAAAATAGGCTTACCATTTTACACACACACACACACACACACACACACACACACACACACACACACACACACACACACACACACACACACACACACACACCGTTGAAACCAGCTCGTGGGTGAGAGCGTCACGCACCATTCTGTGGACCGGTGTTTGATCCTCGGCCCCACTCGTTACCGGGGATTTTTCCACTGATAAATTCGGGTGGTTACTCGCCCTCTTTAATTAAGCAAGGGGATGGGGATGTTTTGTTTGTGTGAGGTCCCAGTATACCCAAAGATCGGTAATAATGAGCTCCAAGCTCGCACCGGGAGCGTTTAAACTGGTGATCGCGAGTTCGGCTCGCCGTGGACAATGGTTACCATGGAGGATTAAATGCACACCAAATTTTGAAGTAGAAACCTAATGAAAAACATAGATAGATAACCAGAAAACTTAACAAATT
>JACEEZ010010740.1:10000-28113 GCA_016584305.1 Chionoecetes opilio | reverse complement strand
TATTATATTATCCTTTGTCCGATTCCCTAGTTTGTGTGTTTTGTGTTTGTGTGTTTGTTGTTTTGTGGTTTGTTGTGTGTGGGGTGTGTGTGTGTTGTGTGTGGTTGTGGTGTGTGGGGTGTGTACATACTATACACCATAACGTAACACACACACACACCGTTCTTCACCATCATAACCCTCCCACGCCCCCCCCTGCCTTCCCCCTCCCCTGCCTCCACCTCCTCTTTTGCTAACCCTGCCTACCCTCCCCTTCCCCCCGGGCCTTCCCCAAACCCCCCCCTGTAATGATGAAGCACCCGGCCCCCTGCACAGAGCCCCATCCCTGTCTACATATTTTCGGCAATGGCCCTCACCCCCCCTCCCCCCTCCCTCCCCCCCCCTACTACTCTGGAATCCCAAATTTACATAAATGAAAAAAATATTTATGTTCCCGGCCTTTCTCTCTCATGTAAATTAGTTTGGTGGGGAAAAAAAAGCCTGCCAAGAACTCACATGTGAAATATATGTTTAGTAAATTAAATATATCAATAATACGATGAATAGATGAGTGAATGAATCAGTTTATAAAACAGTAAAGAAAGTACGGTAAAACATGTATAATGGAAATAGATGTTTTTTCTAGTTTTTTTTGTGACCCAGATATATAAAAAAGACACTCTATGTTTCTTGATAAAAAAAAAAAAAAATAGGGCCAAGGGAAAAAGTAGAGAGAGAAGGGAAAAAAGAATGAAAGAAAAAAAAAAATGAAGGAAATCGATGAAATATGAAAGTAAAAAAAACGAAACAGAGAGAGAGAGAGAGAGGGGAGGAGAGAGAGAGAGAGAGAGAGAGAGAGAGAGAAGGAAAAGAGAGAGAGAGAGAGAGAGAGAGAGGAGAGAGAAGAGAGAGAGAGAGAGAGAGAGAAGACAGAGAGAGAGAGAGAGACGACAGAGAGAGGAGAGAGAAGAAGAGAGAGGAGAGAAGAAGAGAGAGAGAGAGAGAGAGAAGAGAGAGAGAGGAGAGAGGGAAGAGAGAGAGAGAGAGAGGAAGGAGGAGAGAAACAGATTTAAAAAGTAGCTGCAAAACGCTACAATAACAAAAACAAAACACTACAGAAAGGGGATACAGGGAAATATAAAAGAAAAAGAAAAAAAAAAAAAAAAAAAAAAAAAAGCCGGCCTGTACTTTTCAAGTGTCCTTTCCTGCCTTGATCAACCCAAAAAAAAAAAAAAGCAAAAAAGGGGGAAGAAAAGGAAAAATAAAAAGGGAGAAAAAAAAGGAGGAAAAAGAAAGTAAAAAGGAAAGGGAAATGAAGAAAATAAGAAAAAAAGAAAAAAAAAGAGGGAAGAAGAGAAAAAAAAAGGAAAAAAAAAGAAAGTAAAAAAAAGGAAGATGATAACAAAAGAGGAGAAAAAGAAAGTAAAAAAAAGGAAGAAAAAGAAAATAAAAAAAGGAAAAAAAGAGAGACAAAAGAGGAGTAAGAAAAAAAGGAGTAAAAGGGAAGGAGAAAAAGGGGAAAGGGAAAAAAAAAAAAAGAAAAAAAGGGGGAAAAAAGGGGAAAAAAAAAAAAAAAAAAGAAGGGGAAAAAAAAAAAAAAGAAAAAAAAAAAAAAAAAAAAAAAAAAAAGGAAAAAAAGGAAAAGGAGAAAAAAAAAAAAAGGGGAAGAAAAAAAAAAGGAGGAAAGGGGGAGGAAAGGGGGGGAAGGGGGGAAAAAGGGGGGGGGGGGGGGGAAAAAGGGGGAGGGAGGGGGGGAAGGAGGAGGAAGGGAAGGGGGAGGAAAAAGGAGAAAGGGGGAAAAAGGAGGAGTAAAAAGGGGGGGGGGGAAAAGGGGGAAAAAAAAGGAAAAGGGGGGGAGGAAAAAGGGGGAAAGGGGGAGGGGAGGAGGAAGAGGGGGAGGAAGGGGGAAAGGGGGAGGAGGGGAAAAGGAGGAAGGGGGAAGGGGGGAGGGGAAAAGGAAAAAGGGGAAAAAAAAAGGAAGGAAAAAAAAAAGGGGCTAAAGAAGGATAAAAAAAAAAAAAGAAAAAAGGGGTTTTTTTAAAAAAAATTTTTTTTTTAAAAAAATTTTTTTTTTTTTTTTTTTGGGGGAAAAAAAAATTTTTTGGGGGGAAAAATTTTCCAAACTTTTTTTTTTTTTAAAAAAAAAAAATTTTTTAAAAAAAAAAATTTTTTAAAAAAAACCCCCCTTTTTTTTTTTCCCCCCAAAAAAAATTTTTTTTTCCCCCCCCTTTTTAAAAAAATTTTTTTTTTTTTTTCCCCCCCCCCCTTTTTTTTTTTTTAAAAAAAAAACCCCCCTTTTTTCTTTTTTTTTTTTAAAAAAAAAAAATTTTTTTTTCCCCTTTTTTTTTCTTTTTTTTTTTTTTTCTTTTCTCTTTTTTTTCCCTTTTTTTTCCTTCCCCTTCCTTTTTAATTCTTTTTCTTCTCCCCCCTTTTCTTCTTCTCTCTCTTTTTTTCTTTTCTCCTTTTCCCCTTTTTTCTTTTTTTTTTTTTTCCCCCTTTTCTTTTTTTTTTTCATTATTTTCTCTTTTCTTTTTTTCCCCTTTCTTTTCTTTTCTCATCTCTTTCCCCTTTTTCTTCCCCCTTTTTCTTCTTTCTTTTTCTTCTTTTTCTCCTTTTTCTTTCCTTTCCCTTCCCCCCCCTTTCCCCCTTTCTTTTTCTTTCCTTTCCCCCCCCTTTCTCCTTCCCTTTTCCCCCCCTTTTTCTTCCTTTTCCCCTTCCCTTCTTCTCCTTCTTCTCTTTTTCCCTTTTTCTTTTTCCCTTCTTTTCTCCCTCTCCTACCCTCTTCTTAACACGTTCCCACGAATCCCTTTAAACCCCCTTCATTACCCCTTTTTTTCATCTATATCTTGCATAATTTTTTCTTTCCCTCTATCTTTTTTTTTCTCCCAAATTTTTCCCTTTTTCCCCATTTTATCTTTTTTCCTATCTTTCTTCTCTCCCTTTCTTTCTTTTTTCTTTTAATATTTTTTTTCTTACGTCATTCCCTTTTTCTTCCTTTCCCTCATTCTCCCCTTCTTTTTTTACTTTCATTTTCCCCTTTAATTTTTCCCTTTTTCCCCTTCCACCTTTTATTATCCATCCTTTTTTCGTTCACATCCCCAACCTCCATTCCCCCCTTTTTCTTCTTCTTTTTCTTTTTTTCTTTCTTTCTTCTTTCTTCTTTTTTTCTTTTTTTTCTTTTTTTTTCTTTTTTCTTTCTTCTTTTTTTTTTTTTTTTTTTTTTTTTTTTCTTTTTTTCTCTCTCTCCTCTTCTCTCTCTCTCTTCTCCCCTCTCCTCTTCTCTCTCTCTCCTCCGTTTTCTAATTAACTCATCATAATTCTAAAATTCCCAAATTTCTTTTTTTTCGCGACATTTTCTAAAGACGAAAAAAAAACCCTATTTTATTTTTTGACTTTCCATAATTGCGTTTTTTTAGATTTTTTTTTTTGTTTTTTGTTATTTAAAAAATAGAAGAATGATAGAAAATACCCCTCTCTCTCTCTCTTCTCTCTCTCTCTCTCTCTCTTCTTTTCTCTCTCTCCCCCTCTCTCTCTCTCTCCTCTCTCTCTTCTCTCTCTTTTAATACATAATAACGGCATCGATTTAAACTTTACAAATGCCATCCTTTCCCCCCTCCTTTTTCTAAACACCAATAAGCCTCCTTTTCCTCCTCCTCCTCCGCCCTCCCCTCCTCCTCCTTTCCCCCCCCTCTTTTCCTCCAACCTTCCCCCTTTCCTTTTCCAAAAATACCTCCTTTCTTACACTCTCTACCCTTTTCCCCCTTCCCTTTTCCCTTTTTCTTTCTTCCTTCCTTTCCCCCTCCTTCCTTCCTTCCCTCCTTCCTTTTCCTTCCTTCCTTTCCCTCCCCCCCCTCCCTTTTTCCATCCAAACTTCCTTCCTTCCTTCCCCTTCCTTCCTTCCTTCCTTCCTTTCCCTCCCTTCTTTCCATTCATCTTTCCCTTCCTTCCTTCCTTCCTTCCCCTTCCTTCCTTCCCTTTCCTTCCCCCTCCTCCCCCCCCCCCTCCCCCCTTTCCCTCCCTCCCCCCCCCTCCCCGAACAAAAAACTTCCTTCCTTCCTTTTTCCTTCCTTCCCCTCCCTCCCTCCTCCCCCCCTCCCTTTTTCCCTCTTTCCTTTTCCTTCCCTTTCCTCCTTCCTTCCTTCCCTTTCCCTTTCCCTTTTTCCCCTTCATTCCTCCCCCCCCTCCCCTCCCTCCCTCCCTCCCCCATCCCGAAGCAATACCTTCCCTTCTTCCTTCCTTCCTTCCTTCCCTTTTTCCCCCCTCCCTTTTCCCCCCCCCCCTTCCTTTTCCTCCCCTTTCCCTCCCTTTCCCTTCCCTTCCTTCCTTCCTTCCTTTTCCTTTCCCTTTTCCCCCTTTACAACGTTTAAAGGGGAAAAATATTGCCCCTAAATTTTCGTTTTGAATTTTTTTCAAGTCATTATTCCCAGACAGGTTTTTTTTTCTTTATATAAATTCATGGAGTTTTTGGGAGGAGAATAGCTTTTTTTCGTCATAAGAGTGTGAAATCAATTGAGAGAGAGAGAGAGAAGAGAGAGAAAAAGAGGAGAGGAGGAGAGAAGAGAAGAGAGAGGAAGGGGGGGAGGATGGGGGGGGGGGGAAAGAAAAAGAGACGGAGAAAAACAGAGAGAGAGTGAAATTTAGAGAGAAAAAGAGAAAGTGCGAGTGAGAGGAGGAGAAAGGAGAGTGAGATGGAGGAAAGAGAGAGTGAGAGGAGAGGAAAAAGAGAGTAGATGGAGAGAGAAAGAGAGGGAGATGGAGAGAAAAGAGAGTGAGATGGAGAGAAAGAGAGTGAGATGGAGAGAAAAGAGATGGGAGAAGGGAGTTGGGGGGAGAGGAAGAGAGGAGAGAAGAGAGAGAGAGAGAGAAGAGAGGAGAGAAGAAGAGAGAGAAGAGAGAGAGAGAAAAGAGAGAGAGAGAGAGAGAGAGAGGGGGGGGGGGGAGTAGAGAGATGGAACAAAAAATTTCAAAAAATGTAATGAATTTAATAGAAATAAAAGTAAATTAAGAAATATGCATCCCTGATTTCTCTCTTCCTCTCTTTTCTCTCTCTCTCTCTCTCTCTCTTCTCTTTCCCCCTTCTCTCTTCCCCTCAATAAGAGAAAAAGTGCGTAAATTAAAAAAAACGGATAACATTTTGCATTTTTTATACTGAATAAAAATTTTTTTTTCATTTTTTTTGTCATTGTATATTTCATTCGTTGGTTATCTTTATGTCATGTGTTTTTGTGTTGTTTGTGTGGTGTACTCTGTCAGTGCGAGTGTGGCTTGTTGGATGGCTGTTTGCTGTTTGTTGTTTTTTTTTATTGCTGTTGTTGTTGTTATTGTTGTTATTGTTGTAGTTGTTATTGTTGCTACTGTTGTTTTGTTGTTGTTGTTGTTGTTATTGTGTAGTTGTTATTGTTGCTACTGCTGTTGTGTTGTTGTTGTTGATGCTGCTAACTGTTGTTGTTGTTGTTGTTGTTGCTGTTTATGGTTGTAGTTGTTATTGTTGCTACTGCTGTTGTTGTTGTTTGTTGTTGTTGTCTACTGTCTGTTGTTGTTGTTGTTGTTGCTACTGCTGTTGTTGTTGTTGTTATTGTTGTTGTTGTTATTGTTGTAGTTGTTATTGTTGCTACTGCTGTTGTTGTTGTTGTTGTAGCTGTTATTGTTGTTGTAGTTGTTATTGTTGCTACTGCTGTTGTTGTTGTTATTATTGTTGCTACTGCTGTTGTTGTTGTTGTTGTTGTTGTTATTGTTGTAGTTGTTATTGTTGCTACTCCTGTTGTTGTTGTTGTTATTGTTGCTACTGCTGTTGTTGTTGTTGTTATTGTTGCTACTCCTGTTGTTGTTGTTGTTATTGTTGTTACTGCTGTTGTTGTTGTTGTTGTTGTTGTTGTTGTTGTTGTTGTTGTTGCTATTTTATGACGTGTTTCTTAAGTCTTTCCTTCAATTTTGATATTATTTTGATTCTATTTTTTTTTCTTTTTCGATTTGAGTTTCATTATGATTCTGTCTATCATTCTATTGATCTATTTCCATTTTTGTAGTGCAGAAAAAAAAAATAGGAAAATGATATGAAGTTTTTCTTAGTTATTATTTTTACTTAATTGCAGAAGTGGAAGGAGAGGAATAGATAGATAGATAGATAGAGATAGATAGATAGATAGTCAGAGAAAAAAAATTAACCAAACAACTCAATAAATGAATAATCAAACTAACAGAAATATTAAAATTTAAAAAATATATAAATCGCAATTAAGCAAAAAAAAACAAACTAAAAATACAGGATATAGACACGAACACACACACATAAAATAAACATACAATATATATCACAATCAATTCACAACACCTTAACGATGCCAGAAAGACCTACCTCTCGAATGGTCTAATAAATGTGGTCTGAGTAATGGTCTGAGTCTAGTGGTCTCTCGAATGGTCTAATAAATATGGTCTGAGTCTAGTGGTCTCTCGAATGGTCTAATAAATATGGTCTGAGTAATGGTCTGAGTCTAGTGGTCTCTCGAATGGTCTAGTAAATGTGGTCTGAGTAGTGGTCTGAGTCTAGTGGTCTCTCGAATGGTCTAGTAAATGTGGTCTAGTAAATGTGGTCTAGTAATTGTGGTCTAGTAAATGTGGTCTAGTAAATGTGGTCTAGTAAATGTGGTCTAGTAATTGTGGTCTGCGAGTAAACTATGATCTGGAGTGGTCTAGTAAATCAATACAAGCTCTCGAATGGTGTAGTACAGTCCCAACCTTTGTTCTGTTGTTTCCCCCTTCAACAGTTCAGCCATCTGGGTTTCCCCCGTCATGTCTTCATGTGGACAAAGAAAAAAGTCACCACAACACAAAATGTTCTTGCTTAACAACACAAGTCTATAGACCACATCCTCTATAGCGATATATACTTGAAGAAAAGTCAACAGCCGCATTCTAAACATCTTATTTCTTCTGTCGACTAAATGCTAGTAATTTAGAGTCCCTCAGGAATAAATTTCCCCCTTAGAATCTGAAATTTTCCCAAGGGGGAAATTTCCCCCGTGTTGGAAATACTGTCCTAGATGATGCAAACCTTGGAGGGGTTTAAAACTCTTACAAATGCCTTGGACACTGGTAAGCAGTGATATGCGTGACCCCCTTTGATTTATATGAACATAAGGACGCTACAAAGGGGGGAATTTACACGGGGTACTTCCCTGATACTTACATTCCAAAACTTTTTTTTTTTTTTTTTCCAAAAAAAAAAAACCCTTTTCCCAAAATAAAATGAAAACCCGTCACCCCTAACAGAAAAAATAAAAAAAATTTTTAAAAATAACCCCCCTTAAAAAAACCCCGGGCAAAATTAACAAAAAAAAAACCCAAAAATTTTTAACGGGGAAAAAAAAAAAAAAAAAAAAAAAAAAAAAAAAAAAAAAAAAAAAAAAAAAAAAAAAAAAAAAAAAAAAAAAAAAAAAAAAAAAAAAAAAAAATTTTTTTTTTTTTTTTTTTTTTTTTTTTTTTTTTTTTTTTTTTTTTTTTTTTTTTTTTTTTTTTTTTTTTTTTTTTTTTTTTTTTTTTTTTTTTTTTTTTTTTAAAAACGGGAAACACAAAACCATTTTAAAAAACCTTTTACATTTTTAAAACAAAAAGGCCAGAAAAATATGAATTGCAAAAATGGGTTTTGAGAATGTTTTTTCAAAAAAATTTAAAAATTGGCATAAATTTATTTTTAATTCCTTATGGAAAAGGCCATTAGGCCCTAAAAATCTTTAAGTAAATATTGTTTTAAAATAGCAATGCCTGTGCCTTTTGTTAAGTTTTAAATTTTTTTTAAATTTCATTTAAATTGGTATTTTTGGTAAGTTATAACTTTGTTCTGGAATTTAAAGAAATATACATCCGTTTATAAAGCAAACCGGGAAATTTAAAGGTTTGAAATTTTTAAAAAAAAAAGTATTTTTTTTCTGGCCTCCTTTACAAAAAACCCATGGATTACTTAATCCCCGTCAAAACTTTTATTTCTCTAATTTAAGGGCAAATAAGATGCCCTTTAAATTTCCCCCTTAAATTGAATTTTTCGGGCTGTTGGAAAACGTAGGGAGATTAAAAAAGGCTAGAAAAATAAAAAAACGAGCAAGTGATTGGGTAATTGTTATGTATAAAACGGAACTACCCCCGTGACTTCTCTATTGCTTTTGCAGTTCCGTTTTTTATGTTCTAGTTTGGGCCCTGACCAAACTTTTTAAAACTTAACTGACACAAAAATAGGGGAATTGTCCCCCAAAACGACTGACTTTGTTTTCCAAAAATTTTTTAAGGCTTTCAGGGAAATGTACAATTTAAATCCCTTTTAACCTTGTTACTTAAACCCCCCAGAAAGAGGATTCCTGGGTTTAAAACTTTTAAAATAGGACTGGAAAAAAGGCTAAAACTTATGGATTAAAACCCCAAGATCCCCAAATACGGTTTGGATTTTTGTTTATGCATGTGTGTTTTTTTTTAGTTTTTTTTGTTTTTGTTTGGGTTTTGTATTGTGTGTATTGTGTGCGTATTAAATTTTTTTTTGTTTGGTTTTTGGTGTTTTGTGTTTTTGTTTTTGTTGTTTGTTTGTTTTTTTTTTTTTTTTTGGTGGTGTTTTTGTTTGTTTTTTTTGGGTGTTTGGGTGGTTGGGTTGGTGTTTGGGGTGGTGTGTGGGTTTGTTTGTTGGTGTGGGTTTTGTTTTGGTGGTGTTTGTGTTTGTGTTGGGGGTTTGGGGGTTTGGGGGTTGTGGTTGTTTGTTTTTTTTTTTTTTTGGGTTTTTTTGTTTTGTGTTTTTTTGGGGTGGTTTTGTTGTTTGGTGGGTGGTGGGGTGGGGTGGGTGTTTGGGTTGTGGTGTTGTTGTTGTTTTTTGGGGGTGTGTTGTGTGTGGTGTGTGTGTGGGTGTGGTGTTTGTTGTGTGGGGGGTTTTTTGTGGGGGGGTTTTTTGGGTTTGTGTGTGTGGGGGTGTGTTGTGTGTGTGTGGGTTTTTGTGTGTTGTTGTGTGTTTGTTTTGGTGTGTTGTGTGTGTTGTGTGTGTGGTTGTGTGTGTTGTGTGTGTGTGTGTTTTGTGTGGTGTTGTGTGTTGTGTGGTGTGAAAACCCTAGACGCTAAAATCAAAAAGGGTCTCAAAAAAAAAAAAAAAACCCCGTAGTGTAGTTATAGGCGTAGGGGATTGGGGAAAAAAAAAGAATCTGTACACACACTTAAGGTTCATTTTGAATGGATTTGAAGGGAATTCGCTCTACCCCCCCAAATTTATTCTTCTAAACTCCAAGCTCACCTCGACTCGCGCACACCATGCTCATTTTGGAAACCCACCGCCGCAAACCCCCAAGCTCTTCTTTTTTTACAAAAAGACCCTTTAAATATTGCGCCCCTAGGTTTTTTAAAAGTTTTTGGGTTTGTAGTAAAATAAAGAGATGACCGCTCAATGGTTGCACTGAGATTCCTAAAGACTCCACAATGGCCTCAGATCGCATAAAGGTTTCCTGAAAAAATCGCGGCGCTCGGCCCGGGCAATGCGAGCCCAGCGACCAGGAAAGACTCGGCTGCCCCGAAGAGAAAAATTAAAATAAGAAAATCGAAATCGGAAGAAAGTAAAGAAGGGAGTCTGTGTTTGGTTTCCCCCGCCGGGGACCAAGACTCCCCCCCCTGGCGGGGAGGGTAAAAGGCCCCGCGGAGGCCCACCCACTCAGACCCTGAGGGATAAACCTCGGCGGGGGAACGCGACTTGAGGGGGGACGAGGATAAAGAAACGCGGGAGTTGGCAAGTTGATCCGGGGAGGAATGCTCAGAAATACTGCTGTTTTTGATGAGCAGGCCGGAGCGCCGTCATGGGGGGCGTTGCACCCTCCTCGCGGGGACGCAATCCCAAGGTTGGCAAACCAATCCTCCATCGAACTTTGTGCGGGAGGGACCGTTACCTCCTGCAGAATTCCTGCCGGAAAAGTGTGGTGGGTGGCCATCACCGGCCTGACGGAGCTGCAGAAGGCACGGGATGAGGGGGTGGCGCGGTGGCCCTTTTCCCCGCGCATGGGGGTTGCGCACGTGACGCACATCATCAAGGCTTCCTGCACCACGTATTTCCCGTGTGCAGGGCAGGCACGAGGAAAGGGGGGTGATGGAAAAGGTGCACACCCATCAGGCATCTTTTCCCCGCTATTCAGAGGGGCGGGAAAAGCGGGTCCTCACGAAGGTAAAAAGATGGGAAAAATTTTTTAAAACGAAAGGAAGAGAGTGAGACGATCCCGACGAGGGACGAAGCGACGAACTCGGATGAAATTTCCCCATGATAGGGGGTGGGCGAGAGTTCCTGTGAGGGAAAAGGATTGAAAAAAAGCGTGGGATGAAAAAGAATGCGTAAGCTGAAAAAGCCGAAAGAAAAGAAATGGCA
Organism: Chionoecetes opilio; assembly: GCA_016584305.1. Classification (NCBI taxonomy): domain Eukaryota; kingdom Metazoa; phylum Arthropoda; class Malacostraca; order Decapoda; family Majidae; genus Chionoecetes; species Chionoecetes opilio. The sequence continues at coordinate 17,762 of JACEEZ010010740.1, read as the reverse complement.
ATAAGAAAAAAAGGGGAAGGAAAGAAAGAATGGTAAGCAGTTTTTCCGCCGTTTCCCACGCACGCTGAGGACCGCGGGGGTTTTGCTGGCGCGGTGGGCGTCTACGCGGCAGAAAGGAAAGGAGTCCCTGAAAGAGCGAGAAGGGCAAGGGGGCACGAGCGCGTGAACGACCCGCACCACCCCCCTGAGGGCCTTCCAAGACAGCGCTCGGGATGCGGGAGCAGGCCTTTGACCCCACGCAGGAAACGACAGTAGGAGTATTACATCGCCGACGAAAAATCCTACGGGGGTCTTGAGTTCCGAGCGAGGGAAATACTGCCACCTCTCAACGCCGAAAGGACGAAGATAAGGACGTGTTTCTCCTTTGGGGGAAGTTGTCATGCTCCGTGGGCCAAACGCGTACCCACGAAGACTGGAGTCAGGCTGCCTAGAATTGGACCGGGAATGGATGGACGGGAAGGAGGCAGTACTTCAGGAGAGGAGGTGAGGCGTCTGTGTGCCAGAGTGACGATGAGCCGAGTGATGAAAGCGGGCCCCTATTGAGTCCTGCTTTTATCCCTCGCAAGCGAGCACGAAGACAGTGACCGGCTGAAGGGGAATGAGAACAAGAGGTGGCCCGCGTTGAAAAGACTTGTTGCGGAATTCAGCAACAAAACGACGAAGAGGGGGAGGGGGGAAAACATGGGGCACTAGGCGGGATGGGGGCCCGTTCCTTGTGGATGAAGAATGGTGGCTGCGGGCCCAAAAAGGGGAAAAAAATACAGGAAATTCCAGCGGCAAGGCTGCCTTGTTCCCGAAGGTGAGCCGTTCCCGGGGTCTCGGGCAAGGAGTGAGCCTTTCGGGAAACTTTCATGCAGGGGACGTCCCCGGGGGAACATTCGAAATAGTATAAAGTCGGTGTGTCGGGGGAAAACTTTGGGGGGGGGGGATGCTGAGGGGGCGGGCCCCAAGGTTTTGGAGGCGTTCCAGGGTGTCCTGGAGACGGACGCAGCACTTGTGGAAGTCTCTGAGGCGCAAAAGGGCCCCTCCGAACCCTTCCTAAAGACGGAGATGGAGGCTCTTTTTTAGGGTGTATCCGAGAGGGGGCAAGTTTTTGTGAAGAGTCTTTGAACCCAGGCGCGGTCAAAGGGGGCTGCGAAAAAACACAATTCACGGTCAAATGGGGGGGGGGAATTTCTTGGATGGGTTGCCTTGCGGCGCGGGGAAATACCTGTACCCCAGTGTTTCACCAAGATGAAGGGAAAAAGGGAGAGGATTCCACTGCTACCCGGAAACCTCGCCTTGTTGTTTGGAGACGGGGCCCAAAAAAGGAAAGGACAAGCATTTTTTCCCGGGGTCAGCAGCGCAATTTTGCCAAAATTCAAGGCTAGGGAAAGCCTCGTTTATTCATTGACAGATTAAAGTTTTATTGCAGTCGAAGGAAAAAAGGGGCCCCCCGCGAGGGAAATGGTTTAAAAATGGGAAACATGAGGGGAAAGAAAAAGAAAAGTATTTTTTCTGTCGCAAAAAATTACTTACGAGGTTTGACGCAAAATTCCCCGGGGCGAAAAACCAAGTCTTTGAAAAAGAATTACCGAAGCCCGAGTTAAATCCCCGTTCCCCCTGTACCCTTTGGATGATTGGGGTTGTGCACCCCCCGCAAGAAAAGATGCACTGTCCGTCGGAAAAAGAAGCACCACCCTTTGTCAGATACGTCAAAAGGTGAAAAAAACAAAGCCAAGAAAAAGGTTTTTGAAAAGAATGACAAATTTTTTTTTCCCGTTTTTGCCGACGCCCTCATCCTAAAATGTCCCAACCAGACGCAGGAGAGCGAGTTGTGCGAGCGACATGGTGGGGGGCAGCAAACCTCCAAAAATCAGGGGAAGCCCAGGTGGACACAGGGGTCCCTTGAGAAAGACGGCTTGAAGGGACTTGACTGGGACGACCCCAGGCGAGGAAACGACGACAATCTGTTTTGGGTTGGGTTGGAAAAACTCTAATAAGATGAAGGGGAAATGTTAGGAAAAGGAGCGGGGCGAAAGGCGGCGGAGGAAGGGGGGCCAATGTGGGCCGCTAAGCCCAAGCAAGATATTTCCCTGAACTCCCTGCCAGTAATGCCGTCAAGGGAAACAAACCCAAAAAAACCGGGGCAGGAATCGTACCCCCCTGCCTCCCTTCGAAGACCGGTCTTGGGAAACTCCCGCCACCCCGCCACTTGGACAATTGTTTGGCATCTCAGCAGCGTCAAAACCCGCGGGTTTCAGGCGGCTGAGGTCGCTTTTAGAGGGAAAGTGGCTTTGGCACTAAAACCCAAGGGGTTTTATCAAACCTTCAGTGCTACGAAAAACGAGAAAAAACCACTCAAAAAGGAAAGGAAGGGTGGGGGAAAAACAAAAACAGAGAAGGAAACGATATCGGATGGCCAAAAAAAGGAAAAAAGAGGGGGGACGAAATGACACAGAGGGGCAAGAAAACAAAAAATTGGGGAACGTGACGAAAGTGAGGTCATGAAAATACAAAATCGGTCCTTGAATATTAGGCCTGGGAATGTGAGAGTGCAGTGACAAAAAAGAACTGGAAGCGTGGGAGTGTGTGAAAAACCCCAGGGAAAAGGAAAGTTCAACTAAAAAAACTAAGAAAAAGGGGGCAAGAAGTGGATGAAAAAAAATTCGAGGAGTGAAGAAACCGAGGAAAGGCCAAAGCTAAAATATCAAAATAGGAAAAGTCCTCCCAAAAAAGTTTGGCGCCCTAAAAAAAACACGAAAAATTTTAGAGAAAAAAATATAACAAAGAATAAAAACGGAAGAAGAGGAGGGAAAGTTTGGGAAAACGAGAAAAAAAGGCGTAGAAAAAAGATCAAAAAAAATTAAAAGCATTTAGGGTGTGGATATTGAGGAGGGAAACAGGGCCCAAAGTGGACATGAGCAAAGATGCCAACTGATGGGGAAAGGGATGAAAAAAAAAAAAAAAAAAAAAAAAAATTTAATGTATTGCCCTTTGAATGGATGCGAAAAAAAATCAATTATTTCTTTGAAAGGATGAAAAAAAAAAAAAAAAAAAAAAAAATTTAACGTCCCAGTTAGATAGCAAAAAAAAAAAAAAAAAAAGATTCATTATTTTCTTAGGAAGTATGGGAAAAAAAAAGTTTTTTTGTAAAAAAAAAAAAAAAAAAAAACGGTATTTTTTGTCTTTGGGAAAAATGCAAAAAAAAAAAAAAAAAAAGTTTTATTATTGTTTAGAAGGTGCAAAAAAAAAAAAAAAAAAAAATTAAAAAAATTTTTGTCTTAGGAAAGGATCCCCCAAAAAAAAAAAAAAAATTTTTAATGTATTTCTTTTGGAAGGGGGCAAAAAAAAAAAAAAAAAAAAATTTCAATTTTTGTCTTTGGGGAAAGAAAGCAAAAAAAAAAAAAAAAAAATCAAGTATTGTCTTACTCTATCTTTTTGTACTTAAAAAACATTATGAATATTTTTGCAAATTAAAAATTTTTTACATGTGAAAAATCTTGGTTGATGATCTATAGGGTTGATAATATATCTTGGTTGATGTATGATCTATACGTTGGATATAAGTATATTATTGGTTGATGATCTATAGGGTTGATAATATATCTTGGTTGATGATCTATAGGGTTGGTAATATATCTTGGTTGATGATCTATAGGGTTGATAATATATCTTGGTTGATGATCTATAGGGTTGATAATATATCTTGGTTGATGATCTATAGGGTTGGTAATATATCTTGGTTGATGATCTATAGGTTTGGTAATATATCTTGGTTGATGATCTATAGGGTTGGTAATATATCTTGGTTGGATCTATAGGTTGATAATATATCTTGGTTGATGATCTATAGGGTTGTAATATATCTTGGTTGATGATCTATAGGTTGGTAATATATCTTGGTTGATGATCTATGGGTTGGTAATATATCTTGGTTGATGATCTATAGGGTTGGTAATATATCTTGGTTGATGATCTATAGGGTTGGTAATATATCTTGGTTGATGATCTATCAGTGGTTCACAACCTTTGTTCTGTTGTTTCCCCCTTCAACCAGTTCAACCATCCGGATTTCCCCTTCAAGGAAAAAAGTAGCCAATACACAAAAATGTACTTGCTTAATAACACAAGTCTATCGCCACTATCCTCTATATCTATATATCTAGAAGAAAAGTCAATAGCCGCATTCTAAAACTTTTTTTTTCTGTCGACTGATGTTCCCTTTCCCTCCTAAGGGAAATAAATTCCCCCTTAGAATCCTGAAATTTCTCCCCAGGGGCAAATTTCCCCCAGGTTGGAAATAGTGGTGTAGTAGAAAGGGGCACCATCAATAGTCACACGGGTCATAACGCGCTACTAATACACAGGTACAAGGGGTGCTAACGTCTCCTACTAATTACAGGTGCGACCATTTAATTACCTGACGATGACTTTTTTTTTTTTTTTTCCTCCTCCTTTCCTCTTTTTCCTTCATTTTTTCTTTTTCTCTTTTTTCTCCTCTTCTCTTTTTCTCTTCCTTCTTTTCACTTCCCCCTTTTTTTCCTTTTTTCTCCTTCTCCATTTTTTCCCCTTTTAAATCCTCTTCCCCATTTTTTCTTCCCTTTTCAATCCATTTTCCTTTTTCCTTTAATTTTCTCATTTTTCCCTTTTAATCTATTCGTCACTTTTTTCCTTTCTTTCTTCTCTTTCCTTTTTTTCCTCCTTTTTTTCTTTTTCCTCCACTTTTCTTTTCCTTTTCCACTTTTTCCCTTTTAATCCTCTTCCTCACTTTTTCATTTTCCTTTCTTTTCACCTTTTTTTCCCTTTTATCCTTTCCTCATTTTTTCCTGTTTTTATTTCTTCCATTTTTCCCTTTAAATCCTTTCTCCTTTTTTCTCTTCCTTATTCTTCTTTTTTTTCCTTTTTAATCTTTCCTCCCTTTTTTCCCATCTTAATCCCTTCTCATTTCTTCATTTTCTTTCTTCTTTTTTTCGTTCTCTTTTCTGTATTTTCTTCCTTTTTCTTCTTCCTTTTCTTTCTCTTCCTTTCTTCCTTCCTCTTTTTCCCTTTTTCCTCTTTCCTCTTTCCTTCTTTTCCTCTCTTTTTGTCATTAGAGATAGGCGGGTTGGCTGTGAGGGGTAATTAGTGAGCCATATCTGTTCACGGTAACAGGTGTGTGGTGTGTGTGTGTGGGGTGTGGTGTGTGTGGGGTGTGTGGTGTGGTGGTTGTGTGGGTGGGTGGTGTGGTGTGTGTGTGTGGTGTGTGTGTGGTGTGGTGTGGGGTGTGGGGTTTTGGTGTGTTAGAAGCAAAGGTAAGTACATATGCACAACAATTAAACTGAGAATAATATATTTTGAGGATAGAGCAGGATTCTTTGAAAAAGGGTGTATTAATGTTTTTCACGGAATACTTAGAAAAAAAAGAGAGAAAAGAGATGAAAGAGAAGAAGAAAGAGAGGAGAGAAGAGGGAAGAAGAGGGAGAGAAGTGGACGAGGAGAGAGAGAGAGGAGAGAGAGAGAGAGGAGAGAAGAGAGAGAGAGAGAGGGAGAGAGCGAGAGAGAGGGAGAGAAGGAGAGAGAGAGAGAGAGAGAGAAGAGAGAGAGAGAGAGAAGAGAGAGAGAGGAGAGAGAGCGAGAGGAGAGGAGAGAGAGAGAGAGAGAAGAGAGAGAGAGAGGAGAGAGAGAGAGAGAGAGAGAGAGGAGAGAGCGAGCGAGAGAGCGAGCAAGAGGAGAGAGAGGAGAGAGAGAGAGGAGAGAGAGGACGAGGAGGAGAGAGGAGAGAAGAGGAGAGATTGGAGGGGGAAGAAGAAGAGAGAGAGAGAGAGAGAGATGAAGGCTAATTGGGGAGGGTTTTTTGGGGGGGGGGCAAAGCGGGTAAAATGATCTAGTTAATTAATCCTACCTGTTGTCCCGTGTTATTAGGGAGAAGACAATTAGGAGGCAATTAAGGAGGCAATTAGTTAGAAAAAACAGGGGGAAAATATGAAACTTTCTCTCGAGTTTCTGTTTCGAGTGTGTATATATGTTTGCTTTTTAGTTCGGTAATTATCTCTATTTCTGGCGTTTTTATCGCTTAATGTAAGACTTCAATGTTGCCTTGGCGGTGCAATTTTTTTTTCTCTCTCTCTCTCATCTCCTCTCTCCTCTCTATCCTCTCCTCTCTCTCTCTCCTCCTCCATCTCCTCTCTCTCGTCTCTCTCTATTCAGCTTCCTCTTCTCTATCTTCTCCCTATCTCTCTCTCTCTCTCCTCTACTCTCCTCTTCTCTTTCTCGATCCCCTCTCTCTCTCATCTCCTCTCTCTCTCGTCTCTCTCACTTTCTTCTCTCTCATCTATCTACACTTTATCTGTCTCTCTCCTCTCTCTTCCCTGATTCACTTTCTTTGTCTCTGAACGATCACATTTCTCTCTCCTCTCTATCTCTCCTCCATCTCTCGTCCTTCTCTCCCTCTTTCCTCTCTCTTCTCTCTGCTCCTTTCTCCACGATCATTTCTCTCCCTCTCTCTCTCTCTCTCTCCCTCTATCCTCCTCTCTCTCTCCTCCTCTCTTCACCTTCTCCACCTCTCCGATCTCTCCTCCTCTCTCTCTCCTCTCTCTCCTCTCATCCTCTCTCCTATCTCTTCTCTCTTCCTCTCTCTCTCTCCTCTCATCGACCACGACACCTTCTACCGCCACTCTCTCTCTCACCTCTCTATCTTCTCCTCCACTACTTCCACTTCTCTCCCTCTCTCCTCCTTCCTCTTTCTTGCTATCAACACGCCTGTCTGCTGCCATCATCTCTCTCTCTCTCCTGCATCCCACTCCTCTCATCCTCACTCCTACACCACTCTCTCTCGCACTCCTCCTCTCCCATCCCTCTCTCATCATCACTCTCCCCCCCCACCAACTCCTACACACCCACCACCACACACCAACCCCCACTACACCCACACCCCACCACACCCCATCCTACCTACACACCCACCCAGACAACCCCCACCACACATCACATCCACCCAACACTTACCCACGACATCTCCACTCTAACGTCTATCTACCTAACACGCACACGCACACTTACACATGTTCTCGGACTCTCCATCACACACCATCCCTCCTACTCTCACCATCACCACCACACACCACACACACCAAAACACCTACAACACAACCACACACAACCACACACCCCACACACCCACACCCACACCCACACACACCACACACCACACACACCACACACTTACACACCACACACTACACACCACACACACACACCCACACTTACACACCACACACTTACACACCACACACACACACCCACACACACACACTTACACACACAGACACACACGCACACACACACACTTACACACACACACACACACACCCACACACACACACACACCACACACACACACACACATACACACACACACACACACACACGTATACACTATTTGCTTTCTGGAGGTTGGCCATTGAGCAGAGTTTTTTTCTTTTTCTATCCTTAGCTAAGCTCTCTATGATGTAAAAAAGAGAGAAGGAAACATTCATACGTACACACACGCACACACACGCACACACACGTACACACACGTACACACACGTACACCACGTACACACACGCACCCTCTGCCCCCCCCCTAGGCATTTGTTGCAACCCATCCTTCTGTAACAAAACGTGGATGTATTTGCAACCTCTTTAGGGAGTTCTAAAAGGAGACTAGACAATTTCATGGATGGGGATGAAAGGCGGATGTAGGAAGTGTTAAGTAACAGGAACTACCACGTGTAGGTCTCACGGCCTCTTGTAGCTTCCT
>JACEEZ010010739.1:2500-12286 GCA_016584305.1 Chionoecetes opilio | reverse complement strand
TATGGTTTTGATGATGATGATGATGACTTTTTTTTTTCTTTTTTTTTGGGGGGGGGGGTATGTAGTTCGGTTTGTTCGTTTAATGATTGGCTTGTATTGTTATTTATGTATTTAAGGGATGGTTATGTTTGAGTGGGTTGGTTTACTTAGTGGATTGTACATCACAGGACAGGTTCAATACATGACTGTCTGCAGAACATTGGGTATACGCAGCCTTCATAGCGTCACATAATACATCACATCACATCACATCACATCACATCACATTCATTATAGCGCACCCACCTCACTCACATCACATCATTCACCTCACTCACTCACCTCACCTCATCTCACACTACCTCACCTGCACTCACCTCACCTCACCTCACACACATCATCAATCACTTCCATCACATCACATCACATCACATCACACACTTACATCACATCACATCACATCACATCACATCACTTCACATCACATCACATCACTTCACCTCACCTCACCTCACCTCACCTCACCTCACCTCACCTCACCTCACATCACATCACATCACATCGCATCACATCACATCACATCACATCGCATCACATCACATCACATCACATCACATCACATCACATCACATCACATCACATCACCTCACCTCACATCACATCACATCACATCACATCACATCACATAACATCACGATAGAATAAAGATAAAAGGCTCGTAAACACATACATACACACACCACACACACACACACACACACCCACACACACACCCACACACACACACACCCACACACATACACACACCCACACACACACACACACACACACCCACACACACGGTACAAAACAAACAGAAAGGTCGCTCATTACCTAAACATAACACGGAGCAATACACACACACGCACGCACGCAAACTAACACGAATCATCTGCACGCAACACACGCAGCCAGGTAGGAAAGTAAATTGGATGGAAAATAGTAGAAAAAAAGAAGAGAAGAATCCGTCATTTTTATACATCGATAGAATGAATAACACGAAGGAATCAATTAGTTATTCATGAAGTAATGACACAAATTCAGTTAAAAATCAATATATATAGAGAGAGAAATATATATAACACAACATAGTCATTATTATCATCAACAACTACACTTACATTATAGAAACCGAAGAAAAAAACGAAGAAAAAATCATAGAAACCGAAGAAAAAAACGAAGAAAAAATCATAGAAACCGAAGAAAAAAACTACTTAAATTATAGAAACCGAAGAAAAAACTACACTTAAATTATAGAAACCGAAGTAAAAAACTACTTTAATAATAGAAACCGAAGAAAAAAACTACATAAATATATAGAAACCGAAGAAAAAACTACACTTAAATAATAGAAACCGAAGAAAAAAACTACAAATAATAGAAACCGAAGAAAAAAACTACTTAAATTATAGAAACCGAAGAAAAAAACTACACTTCAATTATAGAAACCGAAGAAAAAAACGAAGAAAAAATTATAGAAACCGAAGAAAAAAACTACACTTAATAATAGAAACCGAAGAAAAAAACGAAGTAAAAAATCATAGAAATCGAAGAAAAAAACTACTTAAATAATAGAAACCGAAGAAAAAAACTACTTAAATTATAGAAACCGAAGAAAAAACTACTTAAATTATAGAAACCGAAGAAAAAACTACTTAAATTATAGAAACCGAAGAAAAAAACTACTTAAATTATAGAAACCGAAGAAAAAAACTACACTTTAATAATAGAAACCGAAGAAAAAACTACACTTAAGTGTAGTTTTTTCTTCGGTTTCTATAATTTAAGTGTAGTTTTTTCTTCGGTTTCTATAATTTAAGTAGTTTTTTCTTCGGTTTCTATAATTTAAGTGTAGTTTTTTCTTCGGTTTCTATAATTTTATAGAAACCGAAGAAAAAACTACACTTAAATTATAGAAACCGAAGAAAAAACTACTTAAATAATAGAAACCGAAGAAAAAACTACACTTAAATTATAGAAACCGAAGAAAAAACTACACTTAAATTATAGAAACCAAAGAAAAAACTACTTAAATTATAGAAACCGAAGAAAAAACTACTTAAATTATAGAAACCGAAGAAAAAATACTTAAATTATAGAAACCGAAGAAAAAACTACATTTAAATTATAGAAACCGAAGAAAAAACTACACTAATTAAGGAAACCGAAGAAAAAAAAAACTCTTAAATATATAGAAACCGAAGAAAAAAATATTTTAAATTTTAAAAAACGAAAAAAAAAAAATCCCTTAAAATGAAACCGAAGAAAAAACTACTTAAAAATTAAAAGAAACCGAAAAAAAAACTACATTTAAAATTTAATAGAAACCGAAGAAAAAATACTAAATAATACAAGAAAATTAATAAAACAGAAAAAAAAAAACTACTTAAATAAGAACGAGAAAAAAAAAAAAAACGAAAAAAAACTACTTAAATTACAGAAACCGAGAAAAAAAACTACTTAAATAATAGAAACCGAAGAAAAAAAACACACTTAAATTACAGAAACCGATGAAAAACTACTAAATATAACCGAGAAAAAACTACACTTAAATTACAGAAACCGATGAAAAAACTACACTTAAATTATAAAAACCGAAGAAAAACTACACTTAAATTATAGAAACCGAAGAAAAAACTACTTAAATAATAGAAACCGAAGAAAAAAACTACAAATAATAGAATCCGAAGAAAAAAAGTACTTAAATAATAAAAACCGAAGAAAAAAACTACTTAAATAATAGAAACCGAAGAAAAAAACTACTTAAATAATAGAAACCGAAGAAAAAAACCACTTAAATAATAGAAACCGAAGAAAAAAACTACACAAATAATAGAAACCGAAGAAAAAAACACTTAAATAATAGAAACCGAAGAAAAAAACTACACAAATAATAGAAACCGAAGAAAAAAACTACACTTAAATAATAGAAACCGAAGAAAAAAACTACTTAAATAATAGAAACCGAAGAAAAAAACGACTTAAATAATAGAAAACAAACAAAAAAGGGAAGAAAATCATTGCGGCATTAACGTAAACAAAACAAAAATAAACGATATTACGTGACAAAAAGCGATGAAATTTGACATAGTAAAAAATAAGATAAATAGGCAGATAAAGAAGGAGAGATGGTAAAAGATAGTAAAAGAAACATAAGGAAGAAAAAAAGAAAGATAGGAAATACTGATAGAGATAATTGATGCCATGAAAGAAGGAAGGAAGGAATGGAGGAAAGGAAGGATAAAGAGAAAGAATATGGAAAGAAGGATGGAGGGAGGGAATGAAGGATGGAAGGAAGGAAGAAGGGAGGGAGGAAAGGAAGGATAAAGAGAAGGAATATGGAGTCGATAGGTAGATAAATAGAGGGAAGGAAGGAAGGAAGGGGGAAAGGGAAAGGAAGAAGGAAGGTGGGAAAGGGAAAAGAGGAGGAAGGAAGGAAGAAGGAAGGAAGGAAGGAAGGAAGGAAGGAAGAAAGGAAAAAAGGGAGGAGGAAGAGAGGAAGGGAGGAGGAAAGGAAGGAAGAAGGAAGGAAGGAGGTAGGAAGGGGGAAAGGAAGAGGAAGGAAAGGGAAAGGGAAGGTAAGGAAGGAAAGGAAAAAAGGGAAGGAAGAAAGGAAGGAAGGAAAAAGGGGGAAGGAAGGAAGGAAGGAAGGAAGGAGGAAGGAAGGAAGGAAGGAAGGAAAGGGAAGGGGGGGAAGGAAAGGGGGAAAGGAAAAAGGAAGGAAGGAAAAAAGGGAAAGGTAAAGGAAGGAAGAAAGGGGGGAAGGAAGGAAGGGTAGGAAGGAAGAAGGAAAGGAAAAAAGGAAGAGGGAAGAAAATCACCTTAATTAAGAAGGTGAAGGAAAAATTCTGGACACGTTCGGTAAACCATCTACTGTTTTCTTTCTTTTGGGCGAGAGAGAGAGAGAGAGAGAGAGAGAGAGAGACGAGGAGAGAGAGATCAAGAAATAGAGGGAGATGAGAGAAGAGAGAGAGAGAGAAGATCACAACTATCAAGAAATTCCATCTTAGAAGTCAATCTCACTCACTCTTTTTTGTTACTTTATTGTTGAATTCTTATAAGTTTTACAGTCAGGAGCTTCAAATGGACTACTGAAAACACTCCTCTCTCCCCCTCCCCTCTCTCTCTTTTTCCTCCTCTCTCACCCCTTCTCTCTCATCTCTCTCCTCTCCTCTCTCTCTCTCTCTTCCCCCTCTCTCTCTCTCTCTCTCTCTCTCTCTCTCTCTCTCTCTCTCTCATCGCAATCCACAACATCCGCACTTTTTTCTTCCTTCTCCTTTTCGAAAAACAAAAAATTCCTTTCTGAAAATTTTCCGCGAGGAGAGGAAATTAGTTTTCCGGAGGGACGAGGAGGAGGAGGAGGAGGGAAGGAGGAGGGGGGGAGGAGGAGGGGATTTTGAGTGGGGGAGGAGGAGGAGGAGGAAGGAGGGGAAGGAAGGGAGGAAGGAAAGGGGAGAGGAAAAGAGAGGGGAGAGAAGAGGAAGGAGGGAGAGGATAGAACTAAGGGGAGAGGAAAAGGAAAAAAGGGTGGAGAAAGGACCGGGAGAGAAGAGAGGATAGATGAGAGAGGTGAGAGAGAGAGAGAGAGAAGAGCGAGAGAGCGAGGAGCGATGAGAGCGGGGAGGCGAGAAGAGAGGAGAGAGGAGAGAGGGGGAGAGAGAGAGAGGGGAGAGAGGAGAGGAGAGGGGGGATTCAGAGACGTGAGGAATATGAAATGCGAGGGATTAACTTTTGCTGCATCACTTGCTGTCTGCACTTAACACGATGATGATGATGATGGTCGTAGAAATAATAATAACAATAATAATAGTTAACTGATAAAAATACAAATCCCTCCTCTTCTCTCATCTCTCTTTTCTCTCTTCTCTCTCTCCTCTTCTCTCTCTCCCCTCTCTTCTCTCTCTTCTCTCTCTCTCTCTCTTCAGGTCCCATTGTCGAGAACTTCCGGCTCTCTTTAGGAAGGAATTCGGTGGTGAAGCGAGAGCCGAGTCCGCTCTTCACACTCGCATGGCATTGTTGTTATTGTCAATAGTAATATCATCATCATCATCATTATCAGTTACTAGCACAAAGTCTCCCGCGTGACCTTGCCATGCCGTGACCCCCACATTACAATAGGGTACAGAAGGGTACATGGGTTAAAATAATGCTTAGCCTTGTGGTAATCAGAAAACTGAATCAAGATTCACGTTCAGCATGACTGAAAGCTTCTAGGGACCAATTTTCATAAGAATCTGAGGTGCAAAAATATTATCCAAAATCTGCTGCGCACTTGGAATGTTTATTTTAAAAAATCATAAATCAATCAACAAAAAATAAATAAAAAATATTTTTTCAAAATCTGCAACACCCTTGGCATTTTGATTAAAGTTTTTATTATTAATAACTTTAAAAACTATGCGGCGTACGTAAAAAATTTATAAAATATTAAATATTGAGCAGACAAAGCTTTCTTTTAAGCTGTAGCAAAATCACTTTGGAATGTAATTAAGTAGTTGAGAAAAGAACATTTATTTTTTATTTTTTACAAAACATCCATTTTCTTAAAAAATATATCAGTAATGGAATACTGATTAAGCCACAAGATATAATACTCTACCATAATAACTTTGCTTTGATGAGTGTTTCCTCGGGGACTAATAGCTATGTAGTAAAAGGACAAAAACGAGTTCATCAACAAACCGGAAAACCATTTCGGTCACAAGACGTGAAAATTGTCAAAAATTGAAATGATATGACTATTTACGTTTTCGTTCTGTTTCCGTCCATTGTTGTTGTTGTCATCGCTACTATCGTTCTCATCAGTACCTTACGTGGATCCCTTTAACCCCTTGAGGCCCAGAACGTAATTTCCATTGTAATTTGGGTACCATTAGACGATTTTTTGTGACTATAAGCAATATTATATAGATATGACCTGTTTAGTATCCTTGTCGAACTAACCTAATTGGTATTACGAACTTTTCGTAATTGTTTTGCCTCAACAACATACATTTTTTTTTATAGCAAAGGAAAGATCTGGGCGTGAAGGGGTTAAAAACTGCCTCAAAAACATCCCCTCGTCAGTCCGTGTTAGAGCGGCAGCCTCCTCGACGCCGCCGTAACTCACGCTGAAGAAATGCACCGCGACAAATTCGGTCAGGACAACGAGACACAGGAATTCCATTATGGTGGCCGCTACACCCTACACGGACGCCGCCAAAAAAAAAAAAAAAAAAAAAAAAAAAAAAAAAAAAAAAGTGCGAGAAAAGTTTTTAAAAATATATATATGAGAAAGAAATGCTAAGTGTAAATCTTCCCTGGCATTTTTTTTCTGCTATTCCTTTATTTATGTTGTTCTGTTGCATTTAAATTGATACTTTTTGCGCTGAATCTCTTCCTTCCCTCGCTTTATGCTTTTTTTCTGAGTATGGATGGGTGAGAATTTTTTTTTTTTTTTTTTTTTTTTTTTTTTATTTTTTTTTTTTTTTTTTAGCTCCGTAAGTTTTTGTGTTTAGTTTTTAGGAATTGTATTTTTGTTGATATACTGGTTATGTTTTGTTGTTTTTATTGTTGTTGTTCTCTTATGTTAGGTTCATGAAATCATTCCTTTCATTCTTCACTACTCATGTTTGTGTCCATTTTTCGTATTAGTTTTATATATTATCACTTTTCTTATAGTCTTCTACAAATTTATATCTTCTCTCATTTGTCTCTATATCTATCAACATTTCTTTTTATTTTTGTACTACTATGAAATTTTACTTTTTTCATATTTTCTTCCTTCTCCACATCATTCTATTCTTTCTATGCTTCTTTCTTCTTTTCTTTCTTTCTTTCTCCACATCATTCTCTTCTTTCTATGTTTCTTTCTTTCTTCTTTTTCTTTCTTTCTTTCTTTCTCCACATCATTCTCTTCTGTCTATGTATCCTTCTTTCTTCTTTCTTTCTTTCTTTCTCCACATCATTCTATTCTTTCTGTTTCCTTCTTTCTTCTTTTTCTTTCTTTCTTTCTCCACATCATTCTATTCTTTCTATGTTTCTTCTTTTTCTTTCTTTCTTTCTCCACATCATTCTATTCTTTCTATGTTTCTTTCTTCTTTTTCTTTCTTTCTTTCTCCACATCATTCTATTCTTTCTATGTTCCTTATTTCTTCTTTTTCTTTCTTTCTTTCTCCACATCATTCTATTCTTTCTATGTTTCTTTCTTTCTTCTTTCTTTCTTTCTTTTCTTTTTCATCATTCTATTCTTTCTATGTTTCTTTCTTCTTTTTCTTTCTTCTTTCTCACATCATTCTATTCTTTCTAGTTTTTTTCCCTTCTTTTTCTTTCTTTTTTCCCCCAAATTTCATTCTCTTCTTTCTATGTTCTTTTCTTTCTTTTTTTCTTTCTTTCTCCACATCATTCTATTCTTCTATTTTTCTTTTTCTTGTTTTTCTTTCTTTCTCCACATCATTCTATTCTTTCGTTTTTTCTTTCTTCTTTTTCTTTTTTCTCCAATATTCTATTTTCTATGTTTCTTTCTTCTTTTTTTTTTTCGTTCTCCACATCATCTATTTTCTGTTTCTTTCTTCTTTTTTTCTTTTTTCCACCATCATTCTATTCTTTCAGTTCTTCTTTCTTTCTTCTTTCTTTCTTTCTTTCTTTCTCCACATCATTCTCTTCTTTCTGTTTCTTTCTTTCTTCTTTTTCTTTCTTTCTTTCTTCACATCATTATCTTCTTTCTATTTCTTTCTTTCTTCTTTTTCTTTCTTTCTTTCTCCCCATCATTCTATTCTTTCAGTTTCTTTCTTTCTTCTTTCTTTCTTTCTTTCTTTCTCCACATCATTCTATTCTTTCTCTTTCTTTCTTTCTTCTTTTTCTTTCTTTCTTTCTCCACATCATTCTATTCTTTCTATGTTTCTTTCTTCTTTTTCTTCTTTCTTTCTTTCTCCACATCATTCTATTCTTTCTGTTTCTTTCTTTCTTCTTTCTTTCTCCACATCATTCTATTCTTTCTATGTTTCTTTTTTTCTTCTTTCTTTCTCCACATCATTCTATTCTTTCTATGTTTCCTTCTTTCTTCTTTTTCTTTCTTTCTTTCTTTCTCCACATCATTCTATTCTTTCTATGTTTCCTTCTTTCTTCTTTTTCTTTCTTTCTTTCTCCCCATCATTCTATTCTTTCTGTTTCTTTCTTTCTTCTTTCTCCACATCATTCTATTCTTTCTATGTTTCTTTCTTTCTTCTTTCTTTCTTTCCTTCTATGTATCTTCTATATTTTTACCTGTACATTTTTACTCTTCTATTTTATTTCGTCCTTCGCCAGTAAACCTTTTCCAAATTTTGTCCTATTCTATTTTTCCCAATTCTGTTTCCTTGTCTCAATTTATTCACCCTTGGAAACAGGAACTGCAAAACTCTCCCATTGATACCTCTCTCTCTCTCTCTCTCTCTCTCTCTCTCTCTCTCTCTCTCTCTCCTCTCTCCTCTCTCTCTCTCTCCTGCCCCCATTCCCCCACACACAAACAAAAAAAAAAAAAAAAAAAAACCCACACATTTCCCTTTCCACCAGAACCACAACAACACTACTACTTCTCCACAAAGACCCAACCACTCACCTCTACTTCCCCTTCATTAGCCACTACTCAGGTGCGCCGGGGGGGAGGGGGGGAGGGAGGGGGGCACGTAATTAGCAGGGAAGATGAGATGTTAGGTGTGACATTGAGGGCTTGAGTTGGGGAGATGGAGTGGGGGGGGTAGTTTTGGGGGGGGGGGGGTTGGGGGTGGGGGGGGGTTAAGGGAAGGGGGGGGGGGTTTAAGTGCATGTTATTTTAGGTTCAAAGTGGGGTATAATTAAATGGTTTTTGAGTTGGGGAGAAAGGCGGAGGGGTTTAAAAGGAATGGGGAGGTGGATGGGGTTATGTGTGTGGAAGTGGTTCAAAATGGAGTGGAGTTAGATGGTAGATGTGATGATGAAGTGGATGAAAAAGGTGGTGGGTCTAAAAAATATCATACTTTCTGCCTGCAAAATTCCTCAAAATTTTGGCTACATTTGGTTTTTGGCATTTTCCGACAAAACTATTGACCTAAGAAGAAATATGACACAAATAAATGATGTCCAGTTTGACGAGATCTACCCAATGGTACACTCTGTTTTGTCCTAACATGTCACGTTTTTGAGATATATCGATTTTTTGACCTTTTCGAAAACATTGATTTGTGGCCTTATTTATGCACGATTTTTACTTACGCGTATGCCACTGGGACGGCCGTCAAGAGCTGCATCTTTTATGTTCCATACCGTTTTGTCCTTACGTTTATGGTTACTGAGATATTAATGAAAATGTGATTTAAAAACAAAATTCATGGGCCCATCCATCTATTCCTTCCTTCAGATTTTTGGGAAAAATAAATATCTCCTGATTTGGATGAAACTTGGTTTATAGTGGCTTCTGCGGATGTCAATTACGAATCTGATCTTCGTTTTCCGATATTTGGTTCTAAACGCAATTTTTTTCCTTCTGTAAGCTTATTTATCCCCCTAAATGCATACAAACATGATTCTATCTCCACAAATATTCATCACTGGGGAAAGTACATAGAATAGCAATTATTTACACCGTCATTATACACAATTGTTACTGAGATCATTTTTACGTAGATATGTAAATGAAAAAAAAATATTTCTGGCTGCAAAATTTCTCATAATATTTGCGGACACGTGCCCTCAAGACATCGTTGGCTTGATGTTGGATGAAAACTATGTGTGGATGAAGGAATGTTTAAAAAAAAAATGCTAAATAGGAGA
>JACEEZ010010738.1:0-10154 GCA_016584305.1 Chionoecetes opilio | reverse complement strand
AAAAAAAAATTTTTTTAATTTGTTTTTAAAATTAAATTTTTTTTAAATTGAAGTTTTTTGAGGGAAAATTATAGGGGCCTTTTTTGTTTATTTTTTTTTATTTTTTGAGGTACTGACAAATTTTTTTTCAGGCCTTTTTAAAATAGTTATGGGTAAGGTACGGAGGTACGGGGGTACGGAGGTAGGGGTACGGACAGAAAAAGTAAAATAAGGTAGGGGAAGTACAGGTAGGACGACCCGGTCCCAAAGTAGGGAAAGTACAGGTACGGACTCCCCCAAATCCAGGAACGTGCCCAGCTCGGGTTAATGTTAAAAAACAAGGAAGAACTTTTTTGAACATGAACATTGAAAATTTATTTTTATGAACTTAAAGGAAAATTCTACTGGGTTGGGGGGATGTATACCCGGGAGGAGGTTGATTGGGATACCTCTCATTGAATTTCATTAACGACCTCTGGTTCGGTGGTTTTCAAGGATTTTAATTCAAGTTAAAATCAGCCCGACTTGTGGGTATTCATGTGAAAATTAACGAAAAGTGTTAAATGTAAATTCTGACAAGGGTAGTGTATGTCGGACTGATGAAACAATTTGGTCTAGGAGTTTTCTCTTTTCTAAAATTTGGGAGTGTCTGGTTTTCAGGGGCTCACCCTGGTTCGGTGAAGGAGTATTTAAATTCGAATGCATACGCTTCCATTACGTCAACCAGCTTGAGGTGGGGCGATATTTAGGACTTTTTAGCGCTGTCGTAAACCATGAGGGTACCGGTGTGGCCCCTGGGCCCCTTTCCTACAACGAAAATTAGGTATTGATCAGGATTCGACGACCCGTTACTGCCCGGTCGGGGGTTGATTGGATACTTCCTTCTCATTAATTTCTGAAATCAAAAACACATTAAAAAATCCCCGTTCAAAAATAAAGAATCTCTTTTAAAATTCACTTTAAATTCGCCCCATACAACACCTCCTCTTGACACAGTTTTAAAAAGGAAAAAAGATCATGAGTAGTTAATTTGATTTTGAAGAATTTAATTTTCCCGGAGATAGACTGTGTAATCCCCGGGTTTTTCGGAAGAGATGGAGGGAAATTTCCTATCATACAACCCCCGGTTTGGGTCTTAAGAAGGGGATAAAAAATTTCAATCTCATGCACTGTTCTGGGGCCAGTTCCCCGCCCCCGCTTGGGGGGAACAATTATCGTTTTATACTAAGGGTCAATAAAAACTTTTGTTCGCCTAATATTTATCCTTCCACTTTTTTTTTTTCTATCTCGCACTTCTATCTTCCCCCCTTTCCCTCACTCCACCCCCCCCCCCGATATCCGGGTACAGCCAAATTCGTGGGACAATTATTTCCGTCATCGTAACTAGTAAATTCAAAACTTTTCATTCCCCTACCCTCCATCGATAAAGGAAACACTCTTAGATTTTAATGTCCTTCAAAATGCCCACCAATGAAAATCACGTCATACTGAGTGGTTAGTTTTGGTATTCGCAAAATTTGGAGTCGACCAAAAATTTCTATCCCGTTTTACCATACCTCGTCGCTCTGAAACACATTTCGAAGGCTCCCCACGAAGGGAGGATATCTTTCCCTGGTATTAGTGTAAAAAAATTAAATTCTTCTAATTTAAAGTAAAAACTGTATTTAGCAGCCATTTAAAATGATACTTGTTTATTATTAATTTTGAGTCATCAGGTTTTTTGGGAAAAAAAAAATCCCCCCCTTTATTAGAGACCGGTCCCAAGGGGTCCGAACATTTTCCCCTTTTTTTCCCCCTACAAGCCCAACCTCGCCTTGTCACCCCGGGGGCCCCCCGTCCTCTCCCCCTTCCAGGTAAAACCCGGTACCCGTCCCATTTTCCCCCCCCCCCCCCCTTTCCCTTTTTATTTTATATTACTATATATCTAAATATAGGTAGAGTTGGGTTTGTTTTTCATTAACGATAGGAGGGCCGGCCCGTCCCTTTTAAGTGTTATTAAAGGAGTCGTCTCTCCACTTCTTCCGAAACCAGGGGCCCTGGACGTGAAACCCACCCAACCATTACTCCAATTTTTTCCTATATATATATTTCCCTGTATACCTTAGTGTCGTTTATACGGACAAGGGGGAGTTCTAAGAATGTATTCAGTAGGCATTATGCTCTGTAACTTTTCCCCGCGCCAAAATAAGAGTTTATATATGTATCACGATCTCAAACAAGAGACCCCCCCAAATTTTATGGTAAAAAAATAGGATGATGTTCAAATATAGTTCTTGTTTTATTGCAAAAAAACCCCCGGTGTTATTCCGGGTTATGGAAATATTTCCCCCGTTCTCCAAAAGAGTTTTCAGCCCTTAAACGGTGTAATTCTAAATTTAACCCCGTACCCAAAAAACTCTCATATATATATATATATTCAAAAGTGCTCAAGGAGTAAACCAAGAACTACTCGCTTGGCTGGTGGCAACATTTTTCAGAATGTATGGTTTTTTTTTCCCACATAACAAAAAAAATACACCCTTTTGTCCTCTACCACCCCTACAACCCCTTTTCTAAAAACCATACATTTCTACCTTTCCCTATGAGTTCGTCTATCGTCTAGCTGTACATTCTTGCAGGTTTATTTTAAATCCCCATAAGGAATGCCGATCCCCGAAGTCATCACTTGTCTGGGTCACGGGCCCCCTTATCCTGTCTATCCACTTTTTTCCCTTATAAACTACAAATTTCATATTTAAAAAACACAGTGAATACCCCTACTCATTGAAGGGGATTACTGGGCATCTTGCGTAGTAGGGGGAATGCAAGTTAGTAAGGTTAGTTAGGTTTGTAAAATAAAACTATAATTTTACAAGGTTGGGTTTAGTAATTATTTTTTTATGGGGGCCTCGCTATGAGGTTATTAGTGAGATAAGGTTAGGTTAGGTTATAGTAAGGTTAGATTAGTAATATTAAACATATTATATTTTTGAGGGTCCAGGGGGGTCGTTAAGGAGGGGAGGGGGGTGAAGGGGGCATCTCCCCCCACTTTATAGTTACAGTTTAGAGGTATCTGAAGGGATCTGTGAAGGTCTGGAGGAAAAAACACTCTAATAAGGGCGGGAAAGGACTCTAGAATTTTACCTAACTCACTGCGTGTTGTATACTTAACATGAAAAACCCAGCCTGTCTCACCCCTACCTCAAAGCCTTGCATACTGCATACTACTCCCGCAACTTATCCACAGCTCAGCTAAAGCCCCACAGCTACATATCATTGCAAGTTACTTATCCATGCACAAGTACATACATACATCAAAATGGTCTTCACAGCATAGTATGAATTTTCCTTCATCGAGAAATCACGCCTTGCAGACATCCACCACTGTTTCCTCTTTTTCTTGTCTTTAGGCATAGTTATGAAACACATTCTCTGGAGTTTTAATTGTGGTGTTTTTGCACATTAGCACAAAACAAGCATAATATGTTCTTTTTGTCTGGTACATGTTGAATGCATAGATAGGTACTGCGGTCTGCTGAGCCAAAACAAACCGATCAGCTGATCAGGCGAGATCTGAGTTTGCGCTTACTACGTCACAACCAATCACAGCGCGTTCCGCCGTGTTGTGATATTTTGGCCCCAAAAAAGCCATACATTTCATTTATGGTGCATTTCTCAGCAAAAAAGAATATGAGTACAGTGATATGTAGCCTATATTGCACCCAAAGCTTCATAATACTCCCCGTGTTTTGTGTGATAAACGGGCCCATTAGTAGTAAAAAAAAGTAGTAGTAGTGTAGTATGTTAAGTATAGTTTTTGTAATAAAAAATAAAAATAATAATAGTTAATAACAATAAAATAATAATAATAATAAAGATAATAATAATAATAAAAATAAACGTAATTTAGTAGTACAATAATTATAATATATTTTATATTAATAGTTAGTAGTAGTAGTAGTATAGTAGAATCAAGGTGGTAGTAGAGGGGCTTAATAATAATAACGTACAAAAAATGATAAAAAAATAATAAATAATATTAACAAAAATAATTAATGACAATAATAGGAACAAAAATAATAATAATAATAAAAATAATAAAAATCCAACTGCTATAAATTTTACCCCCAAATTGTGAAATTGTATTTCTAATAAAATTGCTGTATGGCACTCAGAAATTTTACAATTGTTCGAACTGTAAAGTTTTTGTATGCATTTTTTAACTGTTTTACTTTAATTTAAATGATTAAAGGGTTTTTTTTAATTTATGGGCTTCCTTCCGGGTTTTAGGCCTCTGAATATGACGCTGTGTTGGGGCATGACTGGTTCAAAAAGGGGGATTTTAAGATTGTTTGGGGAGTCTTTTTTGGATTTTTTGGTGTGTGTACTACTAAAAACCAAAATTTCCCATTTCATAAATTTTTAACTTTATAAAGAATATAATATTTTGATAT
The DNA here is from genome assembly GCA_016584305.1 of Chionoecetes opilio. Classification (NCBI taxonomy): domain Eukaryota; kingdom Metazoa; phylum Arthropoda; class Malacostraca; order Decapoda; family Majidae; genus Chionoecetes; species Chionoecetes opilio. Next base: position 5,742 of record JACEEZ010010738.1, on the reverse strand, counting down.
GAAAATTTTTTAATCGTGTACTTTTAAAAGTTGAAGATCACGAAAAAAGGGGAGCTGTAGTGCAAACCTATTACTCCTGACATAATCCTTATTAAATTTTTTTTTGGCTGATGAATAATTTTATCAATATATATAAAATATAAGTCAAAAACCCCCCCAGACAGAAGAACAAAAAGTGTTGTGTATTAAAAAATTTATATTTAATTGTAAACTTCGTAATTGCAAGATTACGTATTTTTAAATAAAGCCAGAAATTTTTGATAAAATTTTTGTTTACTTTTTCAAATGAGATTTCCTTGCAATCTATTTCAATAAAAATTCCTAAGAATTTTTGCTTTTTCTACTTTTTTAAATTTAAAATCCATTCTTTTGATGTCAATGGGGGTGGGATTTTTGTCTGCGAGTGGGGTCAACATGAAATTGTTTTGTTTTTTTAATGAAAATTTATTTCTTTTTTTTAACCAATTTTGACAGAGTTAATTCCCCGTTCATAATATCTTGTAACGCAGGTAAAACAACCCCCAAGAAAAAAGTTCGTATATCTGCAAAAAATATAAAATTTTTGGTTATTGGTACTAAAATTTTTAAAAATTTTTTTTATATCGGGGTAATGTGGCCCTAAAACCGATTCCTTGTGGTACTCCGCGTTTAATAATTTTTCGCTGTATTGGGGGTTTATTAAAAGCGTGTATTGTTTTTTTGAATTTAAAAAACTTTTTTTTTTAAACCAATAAACTGGACCCTTATCCATACACTTTTTAAATTTATGCAACAATATAGAAAAGATTGATAGTGTCAAAAGCCTTAGTAAATCCAAAAACTGTGCTAAAAAATTTTATTTCTAGGCATTGTACATTTGTTGTGTAAGGTATGAAGGCCCGTTCAGTAGAAAAGTTTGGTCCGAACCCAAAATTTATTGTTAGTTAAAGGGGTTTATTTTTTTAGATAATTCAAAATCTTGTGCTACTATTTTTTTCAAAATTTTTCTAATACTAGGTAATAGAAACCCGGGACTGAAATTAGAAAAAGGGACGGGGTCCTTTTTTTTTAAAAAAATGGGGAAACTACCGGGTATCTGAAAAATATTTGGGAAGAAACCTAGCACAAACGACTTATTGATATGTATTTTAAAAAAAGGAAATAATTTCTTGCTTGCATGCTTTTTTTTACCTAATGTTTTGGGTCATCATGACCCGGTGATTTTTTCCCTTATACTATAAATTATATTGCCAACTTCATGGGGTTTTGGTGGTCGAAGTAAAAGGAAAAGGGCAAGAGGGAGGAAGGTCTTTTTTTAAAAGGGGTTAGGGGTACTTAAAACCCTTTGACTGGGTTTATGGTACATTGCAAAGAATCTTTAAAACCTTTAGCTTTTTTCCTGATTTCAGAAAGGGACTTTCCTTCTAAAAAAAAGATTTAAAATTTGTCTTTTTTTTCTTCTAAAATAAATCATTAATAATTTTGCCAATTTTTTGAGGGATTTCCTAAATTACCCTTTAAAAGTAACTTTAATAATTATCCCCCCCAAATTCTAATTTATAAAGTTAACATATTTCAAATTTTTTTTTAAACTCCTTTTCAAATGAATGGCCATTTAGCTGAATTTTTGAAACTTGTTTCTATGTTTAATGGAGTTTCTAATTCCCCTCTGTAATTTTGGGTTTATTTGTGTGTTCCCTTTTTTAACTTTGTTTTTCTTTGCTGAAAATTCTATTATATAGCTGTATGAAAGTATTATGAAAATATCAAAATTTTTATTAACATCCGTCCAGTCAAGATCTTCCCATTTAAGTTAATGAGCAGTTTTAAAAATGTATTTATTGATCATCGTTGTACAGATTTTCCGTATGTACTAAGAATTTACTGAATTACTATTATTTGGTGGGAAAAGGGAAAAATTTTGGAAAATGATACAAATTTGGGGTGTAGATAAATTCCACTTTTTTCATAGTTACAAAAATTATTTGCCCCTATAACTATTAAATAAAATTTGTTTAAATCTTGGGGTTTTTTGTATATAGGAAAAAAATGAATGTAAAAAAAAGAAAGTTAATAAGTCAAAACATTACTCCCTTGTTAGTAGTTTATATTAAAATCACCAGTTATAAACACGGTGTATCATATGTAATGTTAAAAATTTCCAAGATATTTTTTAAAGGGCTTTAAAAAAATTGTGAATACTAGAATTAGGTGGTCTGTAGATAAATTCCCATCCTACTGGGTTTACCTGAGATTTCCCGAAATAATGATTTAAAGTGTGGTTTCTGGAAGAGAATTATGTACAATTTTTCCTTGAAAAAGTCTGCACAAACATTGCTAGTCCAACCCTGGTGCTTTTATTCTAAGAATTTATGATAAGATCAAGCTTATAAAGGAAGATATATTATCATGTGAGGGTTTTTACAAAGTCCCAAAGACATCGTATTAAAAATAGGGTTTCATTCAAACTTGACATAAAAAAAATGTCTAAATGTAACGAACCCTGCTAATATTATCTTTTTTTAAAAAATATAAGCGAAAGTTGTGGGTCCCCTAAGGTTCCCCCCCCCTGACCAATCCCATCATATGGGACATTTTTGGGGCCCGGGGCGACCAGGGAACTTTTTAAGGCCACTTTTTGGGGGTGATCCGATAACTTTTATTTTTTTTTTTATTTTTAGTAAACCTATTAGCGAGAAATTTTGAAAAAAAAGGGGTTGCGAGAATTAAAGGGAAAACCTTTATGAGGGGGGATGGGGGATGGGGGGGTGAATGGGTGGGGGGATGGGTAATGGGTGTGGGGGGGATGGGTGGTGGAATGGGTGGGGGCGATGGGTTGGGGGTGATGGGGTGGTGAGGGAAAAAGGGGGGGTGATGGGTAAATGGTGAGTGAAGGGTGGGGGTGATGGGTAATGGTGTGGAATGGGGGTGTGGTGAGGGGAAGGGGTTAAAACATCATTTTTACTCCATGATTTCAGGGAAAATTGAAGGGGCATAGTTTCTTTCCTTTTTCCCAAAATTTTTTTCATGTCCAAAAAGGGATCTTTGCCCCCTTGTTTCTATTCTTTCGCAATTTTTCCCAGTCCACACTAGCCTTTTTTCCCCTTCTTCTTGACACTTCTTGATCTACAAAAAAACATCCGCAAGAGTCCCCTTCCCTTTTTTTAGTCTTCAGGGGGTACCCCGAAGCATTTTCTATTGTTTCTCTTTTTTTCCATGTAAAAAGTTAAGCCGACGTTTCAGGCACAACTAGGTGTGCACACAAACCCGATGGGTGTCCTCAGTATAAAAATTTGACGATCGTTTTTGAAATTGGAATTGAGAAATCGAATAAACTACGATTTTGTCCATCTGGAGCATGAGACTTTCGAAGGCTATAATGGGAACGCCCCAGGCGACCACCACAGCGTTCGTTAGAAACGAATTTTCTCCAGGACACTTTTCCCCTCTACTGAGTCATCTTGGGGACGGGGTTAAACCCCCCCGCCCCAAAATGGAGACCAAAAACTGAACCGCATAGTCTAGGTGAGGGCTGACTAGAGCCAAATAAAGCTTTAGAAAAACCTCAGTACTTCTACTTTTAACACTTCGGTAATGAATCGTAACATCCTATTAGCTCCATTTCTAGCCTCAATACATTGTTTCCTAGGTCGGAGGTCGGGGCTCACCCTCACTCCAAGTTTCTTTCTCACCTTCGGATCTTTTCAGGGGATACATTGCTATGGTGTATCTTTTACCAGGGTTTTTTCTACCAACATTCTTAATGCTGCACTTATCAATATTAAATTCCATCTGCCATCTGATTACCCACTCATTAAGTTTGTCTAAGTCTCCCTGCAATATGTTTACATCAGACTGTAATCTAATAATTTTACCTACCTTAGTATCATCAGCAAACTTGCTGATATCACTTCTAATCTCATTATCCAAGTCGTTGATGTAAAAAGAAAAATAGTAATGGACCCAAAACAGAAACCCCTTTTGGAACCCCACTTGTCTCATGCTCCCATTCAGATTTTGAAAACCCTTAATAGTAACCCTTTGTTGCCTATCACTTAGCCAAGCTCTGATCCAACGATCGAAGAAAAACCTTCCCCTCTATTCATGAGCTTTAAACCATATTTAAGAGTCTTTTGTGTGGTACCTTATCCAATGCCTTACTAAAGTCCAGGTATACTATATCTAATCCTCATCATTATCTGCTGTCTCATAAATCTCTTATAAAAACTCAATAAATTGGACCTAGGTGAGACATGACCTAACCTTGGTGATCTATGTTGTGAATCCTTGACCAAACTATGCTTTTCTAAATGCTCTTATGTTTTTTTGCAATAACAGATTCCATAATTTGCCTACTACTGACGTTAGACTAACGGGTCAAAATTTGACATAAGTCCTCTATCACCCTTCTTATTATATGGGGACTACATTTCCTTTCCTCCACATTAACGGCACTTCGCCTTTTATTAAGGAGAGGTGGGAAAAGTTCTTACGGCTTTTACCAGGGTAGAACAAAGAAATGGATTCAAGCTGGAAGGGCGTAGATTTAGAAAGGAAATAGGGAAAACTGTTCACAAATAGGGTGGTAAATGAATGGAATGGACTCATAGACAAGTAGTTAGTGAGGAGTCATTAGGGATTTTTTAAAGAGGGGCTGGATAGGTTCATGGATGGGGATGAAAGGGGGATGTAGTTAGTGTTAGGTGACAGGAATTACCACGTGTAGGCCTCGGGGCCCCTCTTGTAGCTTCCTTTTTCTTATGTTCTTAATAAATCGATTCCAAAAAAATGTGCACTAACGACTCACTAAAAACCTCTTTGCATTATTTCAATACTCGGGATAAGTATTCTGAGCTACAGCTCTCTGCGTTCTGAGCTATTCTGAGCTGAGCATTCTGAACTATACGTAAGTCTCTGAACTACAGTTCAATCTACCCTTATTTTCAATATTGTAATCCTGCTTGGGCTCTGCATCGCTCAGAATCAAGCAAAAGGTTTGTGGTATAAATTTAGAATGTCTTGCCTGGAAAGAATTGCCAGATGAACTAAGATCAATAGATAATAGCGTCACATTTAAAATACAAGTAATTTACTATATTTCAATGTGCATTGATATATAGTTACAGTAATGGATGAAGTAATAATAAATATATAAAGGAAGAATTACTATGTATAAAAGATTGCTATGTGATTACGATGTTCTAAGTTGAAATAAAATTGTTTTCCCAGAATTAATATAATTTAAAGATCTTTAAAAATGTTTGTGATTCAAAATGCTCTGCCTTTCAATTTTTTAATCTATTTATTAATCAAATGTATAAGTTTAATTAGGCAAATAAATGTTTTTGACTTTTACTTTTGACTTTGAAAGTTGGGGGTGGAAAAGGGAGTTGGTGTTTGTAGTATCAGTGCAGAGCTCCTCAAAGCTGGGGGTGAGGCCATGAAAAGCGGGTTGCATGCTGTCCTGACTGCCGTGTGGCAATCAGGTACCATTCCTCCTGACTGGAAAAGGGGGCTGGTCGTCCCTATCTGGAGAAAGAAAGAGGAACATCAGGACTGCACAATTACCCACGGTATTACACTGCTCAGCGTGCCAGGCAAGGTGCTTGCTCACTATTGCTACACGGATCACATTCATCTGCTGAAGCTCGACCTCACGTCTGGGTTTACGCCTGGTAAATTAACAACGACCCCCCCGGGAAGGGGAAGGGGGGTGACGACGAGGCCGAAGTCGTTTCCTAGTCTGACTCAGTTGGGCCTCAG
>JACEEZ010010736.1:55864-69338 GCA_016584305.1 Chionoecetes opilio | reverse complement strand
ACCGGGTTGGTAGTTCCTGTTACTTCACTCCCTTTACATCCATTTTTCATCCCCATCCAACATGCCAGCCTCCTTTAAAGCTCCCTATTGACTCGCACTGACCACCTGATGACTGAGTCCATTCCAATCATTTACCACCCTATTTGTGAACTAGTTTCTCCCTAAAAAGTTTGTGGCACTCTAGGTTGCAGCATAAACCATGCTTCTCTTATAATACAGCAAAATGCATGAACAAATTGTAGAAAAAAAGAAGGACCTCTGAATAGCATTGGGAAACAGATCACACACTGCAAATTTGTGCTTCTTATTTGCATACTACTACTAATAATAATATATGTAATAATTTGCATAATAACAGAGCTATTTGCATAATAAAGAGTTAGCCTTTACCCCCTCCATGGCATACCCAGCTACATGGACACACACACACACACACACACACAGGGTACTCCGTAGTGTAGAGGTAGCACGCTCGGCTCACAACCGAGAAGTCCCGGGTTCGATCCCCCGGCGGAGCGAAGACAGACGGGCGGTCTTCTTAAAACTCGAGCCCCTGTCCACCCAGCAGTGAATGGGTACCGGGTGTTAGCCGGGGGTTTGTGACCCGCCTCCCGGGGTGATGGCTTCGGCCAACACTAACCACTAAGGATGAATGATAATAATGTTGATATGGAGACGGGGCCATACGAATGCAGCTCAGGCCCTGTAAAATACAACTAGATGAATACAACTAGATGAATACACGAAATAAGAGATCCTGCTTAACAAACCTACTGGATTTTTTTAATGTCATTTATTCAAACTGGGACGCTAAAATTCCCTCGGATGTAATATACCTTGATTTTCAGAAAGCCTTCGATACAGTTCCCCATAAGCGACTGTTGACCAAGCTAAGGGCACATGGCTTAGGAGAGCAATTATGTTCATGGATTGGCGATTGGCTTTCAAATCGTAAGCAACGGGTAGTAATAAATGGCGAGGCATCTGATTGGTTAGATGTTACTAGTGGGGTGCCTCAGGGCTCGGTCTTGGGTCCTACTCTTTTTCTGATATATATCAACGATCTGGACTGTGGACTTGTATCTAAAATATCGAAATTTGCAGATGACACCAAATTAGGTGGTAAAGCATATACTAGAGAAAACTGCGAACTCATACAAAGTGATCTCGACAAACTATCAGATTGGAGTGATAAATGGCTATTAAAATTCAATTACGATAAATGTAAAGTAATGCATATAGGCAACGATAACCTCAAATATAACTATCAAATGCAAAATAAATCGTTAACTGAAGTACAGCAGGAAAAGGATTTAGGTGTCATCATCAGTAATGATCTGAAAACCAGTCCGCATGGCCAAGCTGCCAGTAAAAATGCATATATGATTGTTGGGTCTTTATTAACGTAACTTTGAACTAAACTTCCGAAAGTAGTGACACTATATACACGTCCCTTGGTAGCCGCACTTGGATATGCCGTTCATTCTGGTTCGCCCCTGTTTTCGTAAAAGAATCAAGCCATATTGGGAATCAGTGCAAAGAAGAGCAAACCAAACAAACTTCCATCTGCGAAATTCATCTTATGAAGAGAGACTGCGGAACATTAAGCTGTTTTTCCTTAAGATCGTAAATCCGTGGGGACTTGATAGAAACCTTTTGATCCTAAGAGGTTTTGATGTCAATCATCCAAGAGACCTATTCGAGCTTTTCAACTCAATGCACACAGGAATACGGGTATTTAAAACGAAACGGTCAACGTTGCCATCACCCGATCTCCGTAAAATTATTTCATGTTAGTCGTTGATCGATGGAACAAGTTATCCCAGCAAATTGTCGGAGGAGCAGCACGAATAACACATTCAAAAACAGACTTTGCCGCGCACTGTAAGTTAAATGGGTATTGATAGTAGCGAATTCGTATCTAGTCCCACCGTATCGATTAGTTGTAGTGGTAGTGGTAGTTGTAAGTTTAGTATTTTTTCAATATCCTATCATTCTGCACTACGAAATTTCCATGTTCCTATCCTCTTTGGGACATGGTTAATCATTTTCAACTGTTTTCCTTACAAGTAGTTGATAGTTAGTAGTATGTAGTTCAGCAGATACCCTCGCTATGGACCAATAGGTCTCCTGGTGTCTGTTATTCCTATGTAATCCTATGTAATCCTCCTCCTCCTCCTCCTACCACTACTTCTCCTCCTCCTCCTACCACAACTACTACTACTACTACTACTACTACTACTACTACTACTACTACTACTTCTCCTTCTCCTTCTCCTCCTCCTCCTCCTCCTCCTCCTCCTCCTCCTCCTCCTCCTCCATCTCCTCTTCCTCCTCCTCCTCCTTCTACTACCACAACTACCACTACCACTACTACTACTACTACTACCTACTACTACTACTACTACTACTACTACTACTACTACCACTACCACTACCACTACTACTACTACCACAACTACCACTACTACTACTACTACTACTACTACTACTACCACTACTTCTCCTCCCCCTTCTACTACCACTACTACTACTACTACTACTACTACTACTACTACTACTACTACTACTACTACTACTACTACTACTACTTATAGCATAGGTGTTTTTGACTTACCTGAATAACTCCTTTTAATAACAAGTTTAGACGTCATAAAATCTTTCAGAACGTGTGTGTGTGTGTGTGTGTGTGTCACTTTACACATATAATAATGTTCAAATACCACTTTTTTTTTCTTTTTTCCCTCTTTCTTTCTTTCTTTCTTTCTTTCTTTTTATTATCTTTATTTCTTTTTTTCTTTCAAATGTCACTGAAACAAACACTTATTTTCTTAAACACACATAAAGAGAGAGAGAGAGAGAGAAGAGAGTGAGAGAATTACAGGCAGGAGCACATCTCTCTATCTTCCTCTTCAAACTGACGTGACACACTGACCAACTGCAGTCCTCTCTCTCTCTCGTAACCAATATTTCCAGTTATTTCCCACACACCTACATTTATTTATTTTTTCTTTCTCTCTCTCTCTCTCTCTCTCTCTCTCTCTCACACACACACACACACACACACACACACACACACACACACACACACACACACACACACACACACACACACCTGCAAACATACTGTCAATGCCTTTTCAGCTTCCTTATGTTCCTATGTTCTTATGTTCTATGTACTTATTTCCTTATGATCCTATGTCCTTATGTTCGATGTTCTTTCATTTATCGTAGTTTCTCTATCAGTGTTTTCATCTGGCCGTAAATCATCGGTGGGCAATTAAGAGCGGCTCCCTTCCTACCTGGCTAAAGGCTAATTACCTCCCCCTTTTAATGGCTGTTTAAATAATTAGTAAGTTGCTATTAGCGTAATGGTTGGAGGGCTGGGTTACATTACCGGTAATAATGGACGAGAGTTTCACGGTCGTTTTCAGAGACACCAACTACTTGTTCTTGGCCTACAATAGGGGCTTCTTCTAATGGTGCTAGTTTTATTTTGCGCATACTAAAAAAAAAAAAAAAAAAAAATGGGAAAAAAAAATGAAACCCAACCGAACCTTGTTTTAATGAAACCTAACCTAACCTAACCTAACCAACTCACCTAACCAACCTAACCCTAACCTAACCTTACAGGTTTTAAAGAAACCTAGCTCCTAACCTTTAACCACACAAATATAACGTTTTTTTTATTTTTTTTTTGTGTGCGCAAAATACACTAGCACCATTAGAACAAGCACCTATTGTAGCCAAAGAAAAAGTAGTTGGTGTCTCTGAAAACGACCGTGAAACTCTCCTCCATTATAACCACATTACCTGTGTGTGTGTGTGTGGTGTGTGTGTTATGGTGCGTAAGTGAAAAAAAAGTGTTCATTACAATAAGGCCAGGCAGGGCAAGGCAATGTTAAGGTAAGGGTGGTGTGGTGTGGGGTGGGTGGTGTGGGTTGGGGTGGTGGGTTGGGTGGGTGGGGGGGACAGGTGTGGCGGCGTAATGACAGTTAGCAGGGGTGAAGGAAGGCAAGCGAAGTGGGTTACTGTTCCAAGCCAAGCCAGGATCAAACCGGTCCCCCCCCCCCTCTCTCTCTCTCTCTCTCTCTCTCTCTCTCTCTCTCTTCTTTTTCCTGACGCGCCAGCCTTCACCTCAAAGGCCTGTCCACTTACATGCCTCCAGGCCGTGTGTGTGTGGTGTGTGGGTGGGGGGGCGGGCACAGAATGGAAGGAAGAACAGAGAATTACAGACTAATTACAAAACTAATGTCACATTCGGATGTGGCATTGCCTAGAGCTGCAATGATTTCATTTTGAAGAAAAAATAAGTTAAAAAAACAAAAAAATATGACATTTTTATTTGCAATCGTAGAATGTTGAAAAGCTGTTGCCAGCAGCTCTGAGCAACGTGAAGTCCGATCCCGAAGTTTGTTTTTCATTAAAATGATTAGAAACTGATATATAGGGCCTCAAAGTTTTCCTAGAGAGAGAGAGAGAGAGAGAGAAGAGAGAGAGAGAGAGAGAGAGAAATTACAGGCAGGAGCACATCTCTCTATCTTCCCCTTCAAACTGACGTGACACACTGACCAACTGCAGTCCTCTCTCTCTCTCGTAACCAATATTTCCAGTTATTTCCCACACCTACATTTTTTTTTTTTTTCTCTCTCACACACACACACGCACGCACGCAACAAGCACACACACACACACACACACACACACACCCACACACACACGCACCACACACACACACCCACACACAACACTAGCCAAAGGAACGTGAACCAGCACAGGGCTCTGTCACGCACGGACGAAACTCTCCTGAGGAGAGACAAGGAGAAGGTATGTCGGATTCTCATCTGAGGATGTCGAGTCATTTGAACGCTAATGACCATCCGACCACACGCGTCTAACCGAGCCCTGAATAGCTCCGTTTCCAAGTCTCCTTCTCGGCGAGTGCTACTCGAACAGCAGATGGCGCCTCGTGTACGGACTGGATGTGCAATGGCCTCGTTGGGCTGAGTACTTGGGCAGTTGTTTCACGGTGGACCCTCCAACTGACGCAGTCACACCACTGGTTACAGGCTAGTGGATCCGATCCTCCCGTTTGACGAACCCAACCCCTCTCTTGACGAAGTCAGAGAGGCTGTCAGCAAGAGTTGTATGGTGGAAAGGCAGCTGGTGTTTGTAATATCAGTGGCGGACTGTGGGGTGGGCCTCATAGAGCTGGGGGGTGGATGCCATGATCCACCTGCGGTTGCCAATGCTGTTCCCTGACTGCCCGTGTGGCAATCATACCATTCCTCCTGACTGGAAAAGGGGGGCTGGTCCGTATCCTATCTGTGAAAAGGGAAGGGGAACCGTCAGGACTGCAACAATTTACCGCGGTATTACACTGCTCAGCGTACCAGGCAAGATGGCTTGCCATGCTATTGCCTGACACTAATTCGCAGTCATCTGGTGAAGGCATCACGACCTCACATTCGGGTTCACGCCTGGTAAAGTCACAACGGACCGTATCCTTAGAGCGCTTCGTGTCCCTGGTGGAATGCCGACGTGAGTTTTCGACTGTGGTGTTGGTGGATTGCTTGCCAGCCTATGTTTATCTCAAAGGCGTTGACTCAGTGCATCGTGAGTCACTCCTGGGATCTCTGCGACTTCGGAGGGATTCCTGCAAGGACTATTGGTTTATAACTGGTACTGTAATTCTGGGCTGAGAGTGCTGTGAGTGTGGGGCAGCTGTATCCAGCTTCTTTCCGGTGAATACAGGATTGAGGCAAGGTGCGTCCTTGCCCCCATCACTTTTCCACGCTTGTATGGAACCTGGTATTGTGACAAGGTTGTAGATTAAAGTGATTGGGAGCTCCTTCGCAACACCAAGAATCACTGATCTTGTTTTTGCCGATGATTGCAGTAATCTTGCTGATATCGCTGGAGGGCCCTGGTGATGTTCTCTCTAGGCGCTGCACGAGGAGGCAAAGCCTTTGGGACTTGGGGGTTTCCGGGTCAAGACCAAGGTCCAGGTGTTTGGAGCTATAGAGAAGCATTTCAGTCGTTATGCAGTGGCGGGACATTTAGATTTTGGGAAAATTTTTCATACCTTTTAGCGCAGTCCATAAGACGGCGGGTCACGCCAAGAAGCCTACGGCGGATTTGGGATAGCCCCGGTTATGGACTCGCCCGCGGGAGTATTTGGCGTTTTCGGTACCCGTGCGGAGGACAAAGATCCGGGTCTTCAAAATGCTTTTGACCCGTCTTACTTGGGTTTTGGGGACAGGAACTAAAAGTGATGAAGAGACGAATCAATGCCTTGGTAATAATGTCTTTGCAGAAAACTGGGGTATCGCTGGGGTGATTTCGTGTCAAATCAGCTATTTCACCGTGAGACTGAATCAAGGCCTATTACCTGCATAGTCCGTCAGCGCCAACTCGGCTCTATGATGGGCATGTGCACGCTACCCTGAAACAGATCCTCCCATCGGTTGTATCTGTAAGAGACAAATCCGGCGTGGAGAGAGGCCAAGGGGGCGCCCACAAGGCTCGTGGTGGCACGTTGATGTTTCTTGTCGAGAGCGCTTGGTATATGGAAGAGCCTGCATGGGAAACTCGCGCGTGGTGACCCCGGGAGTGGCATCGTAGGGTGGGCGAGGCGCGCAACCCCCGGCGTATGCCCCCAATGATTTATGAAAGTTTCCCAGCTAGGGTTAAAATAGTGGGCATCCTGGGGTTAATCCCACAGGGGGTTTTGCGTCCCGGGCCACGGTGAGCAGTAAGGCCAATCCCTGACAATAGATTGGTTGGGGGGGGGTTTAGCACCCTTCCCTGTAAAAAACTAAAACTAGCCACAAACATAGTAAGAGGTAGAGGCCGGGGGCGCGGTAATCGCGCCCCCGAACCCGGTTTATGCCGGGAGGCCCGACCATGCAAACCCCTCCTATGCCGCACGAAGGGGAGGGTATGCCTATGACGAGTGCGGGTCAAAGCCCTCCGAATCCCGCACTCTAAATCAAAGTGGTAGGTGTGCCCCCTAGCCCAACCTTTTCTTATGGCGGGTGGCCGGGCTCCCCAGGGCGTTGCAGCAGAGGCGGAGCCTGACCCGTCGAATCACTCATGGGATCAACCTGCGGAGGGTCTTTCGGTGGGCTCGTGGACGTTCTGAGCGCCCTCAGACGATCACGACTACCTCTCCTATCGGGCCGAGCTCAGTAGGCGAGGGTGGAATAGGGCGACTCTCTGAGACGAGGAGGCCTGGCAGTGGCGAGACTAGCAGTTGGGGACACCTACAACTACTGGTCCGGCATGAGCAATGGTCACCGTGTACGGGGAGTAGCTATATGCATCTCCAGCAAGCGCAGCCGTCAGTTGTTGAGGTTACTCCGGTTGATGAGCGTAAATATTGCGGTTCTCGGGAGGATGAAACAACACTCTGGGTTTTATAGTCTCTTGTTGCAGGTACGCTCCTACCGAGATTGCGTAAAACGAAGAGAGGAGATGTTTTCTACGCCAAACTCGACTCTGTATTAGACCAGTGTCCTTCGGGACACACTCATGTCTTGGGCGACTTAAATGCTACTACTGGCACTATGAGAGATGGCTCCGAGTTATGTGTGGTCCCCATGGCTCCGGTACCAGAAACACAACGCAGTTCTCTGCTTTCTGAAACTGTTTGCAAGGTCCAGAAGTTGAGGAATTCAGGTTCTTGGTATCAGAGACCACGAGACTGACACCGCTGGACATGGTATATAATGCGGAGGGGTAGCGAAGGAGATCGACTACATCCTCGTTAGTAACTCGTTGGAGGATCCTTCGAACTGCAGGGTTTACCGGGACGTGCTGCAGTTCTTTGGAACAGATCACAGACTTTTGTTGCTACACTTAAGCTTCATTCAAGTCCAGAAGAAGAAGAAATCTCAAGAGGTAACCATGCTGTGTTTCATCTGAGAAAACTGGAAAGGACTTGACATGTGCCATGATTATGCGGTGGCAGTCTCAAATCGGTTGATGTGCTCGGTGCTCTCGGGGATCCTGTAGTGTAGAACTGTGGGATACCTTCAAACGTGAAAACTCTTACAGGTGCCAAGGAGTGTATTGGCGGAGCGCCCCCGAGGTAAAGGGCTGGTTATGTCTCGACGGAAGACGCTGGAGAAAATGAGGAGAGTTGCGCTGCCGGCTGGCTGGGAAACCGGGACCAGCACAGGGCTCTGTCACGCCGGACCTAGAAACCCCTCTAGGAGAGACAAGGAGAGGTTATGTCAGGAGTCTCGCTGAGGATGTTGAGGGTCATTTGACGTAATTGCACCACGACCCGCCTTACCGAGCCCTGAAGAAAGCTCCGTTCCAAGTCTCCTTCTCGGAGCGAGGCATTCGAACAAGCAGATGAGCGCCTCGTGTCGGACATGGATGGGCAGATGGCTCGTTGGGCGAGTACTTGGGCAGTTGTTCACGGGTGGAACTCCAAACTGAGCAGCTTCAACAACTGTGTTACAGGGCAGGGATGCCGATCCTCCCATTGACGAAACCGACCCTACTTGACGAAGTCAGAGAGGCTGTAGCAAAGTTGAAGGGTGGAAAGGCAGCTGTGTTGTAATATCAGTGCGGAGCACTCAAAGCTGGGGGTGAGGCATGATCCGCGGGTTGCATGCTGCCCCATGACTGCCGTTGTGGCAATCAGGACCCATTCCTCCGGATCTGGAAAAGGGGGCTGCTGGGTCCCTATCTGAAAAAGGGAAAGGGGGACCGTCAGGACTGCAACCAATTACGCGGTATTACACTGATTCAGGTACCAGGCAAGGTGCTTGCCATCTATTGCTGACACGAAATCGCAGTCATCTGGTGAAGAATCAGAGACTCAGCAGTCTGGGTTCATGCATGGTAAGTCAACAAACGGACCGTATCACTAGCCGCTTCGTGTCCGGTGGAATGCCGGACGTGAGTTTCGACAGGGGATGTGCAGCCTATTGTTGATCTCAAGAAGGCGTTTGACTCAGTGCATGTGAGTCACTTCTGGATACTCTGCGACTTCGAGGGATTCCGGCAAGGACTATTGGTTTTTGATAACTGGTCGTATTTGGGACTGAGAGTTGCTGTGAAAGTGTGGGGAAGGTATATCCAGCTTCTTTCCTCGTGAATACGAGGAGTGAGGGCAAGGGTGCGTCCTTGCCCCATCACTTTCAACGCTTGTAGGACTGGGTATTGGACAAGGTTGTAGATCAAAGGTGATGTGGAGCATCCGTCGGCAACAGAAGATCATGATCTTGTTTTGCCGATGAGAATGCGGTGGTAATCTTTGCTGAGTCGTGGAGGTCCTGGGATGGCTCTCGTAGGCGCTGCACGAGGGAGGCAAGCCTTTGGGATTTGAGGTCTCCTGGTAAGACCAAGGTCCAGGTGTTGGAGACTTACTAGATTGAAGCCGTACCGTCTGTTCAATGCATGTGCGAGGACATTGAGATCTTGAAAGTTTTACATACCTTGGTAGCGCAGTTCATAATGACGGCGGGGTCACGTCAAGAAGCCTACGGCGAATTGCATAGCCCACAGTGTTGTGGACTCGCTCAGCGGGAGTATTTGGCGTTGTCGTACCTGTGCAGAGGACAAAGATATCCGGGATTTCACAAGTCGCTTGTGATCCCTGTCTTACTTTCTGGTTGTGAGACAGGACACTAAATAGTGACTGAAGAGACGAATCAATGCCTTTGGATTAAATAAAAGTGTCTTCGCAGAATCATGGTTTAGAGCTGGGATGATTACGTGTCAATATCAGCGATTGCACCGTGAGACTGAATCGAGGCCTATACCTGCAATTCGTCAGCGCCAACTTCGGCTATATGCGGCATGTGGCACGCTACCCTGAAACGATCCTTTCCATCGGGTTGTATCTGTAGAGAAATCCGGGTGTAGGAGGCCAAGGGGGCGCCCACAAGGCTCGTGGCTGGGGCAAGTTGATGTTTTGTCGAGAGCTGCTTTGTAATGGGAAAGGAGCCTGCATGGGAGCTCGCGCGTGGTGACCCCGGGGAGTGGCGGTAGGGTGGGCGAGGCGACGCGCCCCCCGGCGTTTGCCCCAATGATGATTGATAATAAGGTCTCCTGGTTAAAATGATGCCTATGTTTACCTGATAATAGGGTTAACTATGATCAAATACACAGATATTAAGAAGAAGCGTAGTATTCCCTTCTCCTGGCATCAAATATCATAGTGTTACGGCCAGTTAAAACCGGCGCATAGGCGCGCGGCGCAAGTCAAAAATCCGCGCCTCTGTCCACGCCGCTGCCCAGCTTTAGCGAGCGATAAAAGATGACCTAAGAATCCGACGCGGCAACCTGAAGCTTATGGGGTACAAGTACTTGGAGCCTAACATGGAGGACAAGGAAGAGGAGGAGGACATTGAGTAGAAGGATGAGTAGAGACAGAAACTCACTCAGTGGGCGGGGCCAATTCTTGGCTAAATTTACCGCGGCCGAGCAATATAGCTCACGGGCCATAGTTTAATCTTTAATGAGAATATAGGTAACTGTGATGCCTATTATAAGTTGTATTTTCAATAAAAATGACTTTTTTATAGCCTAAAACTGTTTTTGGGGGGACTAAATAGGTAGAAACTTTGGCACTGCACACAGTTTTTGTATAGGCATACTTAATTAATAGCGGAGCGGGGCGCAACTGCAGGGGCCAAAAATAGCGGCGAAGCGGCGCGGGCGCAGGTGGGCATCGCCGCTGGCGCAAGTACCAAAATTCAGCGGCGCGCCCACCTTTGGTAGAGATATACGCATAGTGTTACGCATGCCAGTATAGTTATGTATGCCAGTATAAAGTTACGTATGTCAGTATAAAGTTACGTAGGCCAGTATAAAGTTACGTAGGCCAGTCTATAATAACACCCCCTCCTCTCACAGCCCCAGGAGGCAGCCCATCCTTGGAGGAGCTGTGAGACGGTGACTTTGACTTCAAGTGGCGCACCTTGCTGGACTGTGTGCCTCCCCAGCTCTCCCTCCCGCCCCACCTGGTGGTTCCTGCAGCCACCCTCTTCTATCTGCAGGTGTGTGTGTGTGGAGGTGGTGTGGCGGGGTGGTAAAGGAGGGAGTGATGTGGAAGAGGAGAGGAGAACAGGAGGGAGATGAGATAAGAGAAGAGAAGAAAATAAGTCATTTAAAGAAAGCAAGAAAAACAACTATATATTTGTAGCATGAAGCATCCATATACTATCACTACTACTACTACTACTACTAATCTCTCTACTACAACTACTACTAATATCCCCCCTTCTATCCCCCCACTAACCACCCCTTCTCTCCCACAGTATAGTCAGTCAAAACCCATCCTCAAAGACTGGGAGATGAACGCCATGCTCGCTGCCATCCTCTCACCCATGCACGAAGACCCTGTCCTCATCGTCTGGGTGTCCCTGGTCCGCATAGACGCCAGGCCCGTCCACATCGCGGCCATCTTCATGAAGGGACTGGTCAACTTCTACTTCCTACTGGCGGCCTGTGACTTCCCCATCCCACGGCAGAATGTGAGATGCCCGAGTACTTAAGTTTTGTTTATATACCTTTTATTTGAGAGTGTGTACTTATACTTAGCGATTACTTAGCTTTATTTAATGTCTTTTTGAGAGAGGGAGAGAGTGTAGGGAGGAGAGAGAGAGAGTGTGTGGAGGAGAGAGAGAGAGTGTGTGGAGGAGAGAGAGTGTGTGGGGAAGTAGAGAGAGTGTGTGGAGGAGAGAGAGTGTGTGGAGGAGAGAGAGTGTGTGGGGAAGTAGAGAGAGTGTGTGGAGGAGAGAGAGTGTGTGGAGGAGAGAGTGTGTGGGGAAGAGAGAGTGTGTGGAGGAGAGAGTGTGTGGGGAAGTAGAGAGAGTGTGTGGAGGAGAGAGAGTGTGTGGGGAAGTAGAGAGAGTGTGTGGAGGAGAGAGTGTGTGGTGGAGAGAAGAGAGTGTGTGATGAGCAGAGAGAGTGTGTGGAAAGTAGAGAGTATGTGGAAGAGAGTGTGTGGAGGAGAGAGAGAGTGTGTGGAGAGAGAGAGTGTAGTCCCCATACCACGGCAGAATGTGAGATGCTTAACTTTTATTACTAAGATATTTAAGATTTATTAGGATAGTTAGATAGATAGGATACTTAAGATTTATTTTGTCTTTTATTTTGAGAGAGAGTGTGTGTGGGAGGAGGGAGAGAGAGATTTGGTGGGAGAGAGAGAGAGAGTGGGAGGAGGAGGAAGAGACAGAGAGAGAGAGTGTGGGGAGAAGAGAAAGAGTGTGTGGGAAGGAGAGAGAGAAGAGAGAATTTTGACAGGGTCTTTTTTTTTCCACTCTCATAGATAGATGGCAAGTAAAAAATCCGTCGTGATTCTAAAACTGCCGAATCTAATCCTGTTCATGGTTTGATTTACGTAATCCACTAACTTTTGTCCCTTGGTTAACCCCCTCACGTCCAGATCTTTCCATTAATATATAAAATCATCTGTTGTTAACCATGAAATTACGAAAAGTTACATAATATACCAAATTACTTAGTGGACAAGGAACTAAAAACAGGTTCCATATCTATAAAAATATTGCTTATATTCACAAAAATTGTCTATAGTAACAAAGTTACAATGGCAATTACGTTCTGGGCATCAAGGGGTTGAGGGACCAAGGTTAATGTCCCAGAAGTGGCCATGACAGAATAGGTCTTTCCTACACCTCTATTTCTACAACACTTCACTCCCTCCACACACTACAAGTCTTTCTCTCTGTCCTTGTAGAGATCCATTCACACAGTCACGGCAGCCACTGTATTGGCAACACTTTATGAGGGTAAGTTGTAATCTCAGCTTTATTTGCAATCTGGGACTCTTAAGTTTTAATTACAGTCTTTTTATTTGGTTTGCCGTATTCAATGAAGATTAAGAACCCGCCTGCAATATTCAATGTCTTTGTATTATTTTTGGGGTGGCTCGTCTCGCCCTCAGTCCTTGTGGCATTCTCATCTAGCCTCGTGCAGTCCCTCACTTGAGATCAAGACTTCATGTTTCTTTTAAGCATTTATTTCATCACTTTTGGGGAATCAATAGAAAAAGAATTGTCATGATCGTCTTTTTATTGTATAAAGAAATATACAAATTATAAAGTTTCATTTGAAGATATTAATGTATCCCAGTAATCTATTAGTCTTTTCAGATACTCTACGCGCAAATTTGTATCGGAATTCGCGTGTCTTCACAACGTTCATATAAACGGCAGGACTTGAAGGAAGCAGAAAACACAGTGAAGCCAGGAAGGAAGCCAATACTTCACTGAATGAAGACTGTCATTTAGAGCGAGTAAGCCGAGAATTCTTGGCTTCCTCGCTCTAAATGACAGGCTTCATTCAGTGAATCTTACACCCTCCCTCCTGTTTATAGTGTTTCCGTCCTGCCGTGTATATACAAGTTGAAAGTTGTGAATAGACTCGTGCAAATTCCAATACAAATTTGAGCGTAATATATTCAGCGGCTGTGGTATTCCTTGACTGTGGT
>JACEEZ010010736.1:38364-53364 GCA_016584305.1 Chionoecetes opilio | reverse complement strand
ATGGATGCTTCATGCTAAAAATATACGCAAACAATCAACGGGGTATATATGGCGGCACAAGATTATATAGACATTAAAAAAAGAAATATATATAAATAATGATCCTATGCAGTAATAAGAAGCACTTCTGGATCTTACACACACACAGACATGATGAGCCATTGTACCCAGGAAGGATTTTATGAATAAATATCTTATCGCCCAGTAGCTTCAAAATGTCCGACAGTTTTCCATCACTGGGAGACATTTTGGTCGCCCAGTTAGCATGTTAAAAATTGCACTGTGTCATTACTGTATGTGCCTCTCTCTTAATGTCTTGGCGTGGACAGCAGGTTGTGTGGCGCTGGTGACGGGCGCGGGGATCAGGCTGGGCAAGGCCATAGCCGCTTCCCTTCACACCAGTGGCTACAAGGTCGCCGTCCACTACAACGGCTCAAAGGACGAAGCCATAGCATTCACCGCTGAGTTAAACAGGTTCACACAATTCCTGTGATCTCAACTGTTGCTATTATCTTAGGTAAACAGGTTCACACAATTCCCATGATCTCAACTGTTGCTATTATCTTAGGTAAACAGGTTCGCACAATTCCCGTGATCTCAACTGTTGCTATTATCTTAGTTAAACAGGTTCACACAATTCCCGTGATCTCAACTGTTGCTATTATCTTAGTTAAACAGGTTCACACAATTCCCGTGATCTCAACTGTTGCTATTATCTTAGTTTAAACAGGTTCACACAATTCCCGTGATCTCAACTGTTGACTTTATCTTAGTTAACACAGGTCACACCCCCCCAATTCCCGTGATTCTCAAACTGTTGCTATTATCTTAGTTAAACAGGTTCGCACAATTCTGTGATCTTCAACTGTTGCTATATCTTAGTTAAACAGGTTCGCACAATTCCTGTAATCTCAACTGTTGCTATTATCTTAGTTAAACAGGTTCGCACAATTCCCGTGATCTCAACTGTTGCTATTATCTTAGTTAAACAGGTTCGCACAATTCCTGTGATCTCAACTGTTGCTATTATCTTTTTTATAGAATTTGATGCAATGCAGATATCATTTGGTTTACATGACATGCCAGGAGGGTCAATAATACTAATTTTTTTTTTCGTTTTACATTACAAGGGACTGATCTCGGAGGGAAAAAAAGCAATAACAAAAATCCCGCTAGCTGCCAGTCCCTATAAAGTAGCAAGTCAGAGAATTATATAAGAAAGTGGGCCAATAATAATTGTACGTTGTCCAGCCATAAATTTACAAAAAGTGAATGAATATACCAAATTAGCTAGTGGACAAGGATACTAAACAGGTCATATCTATAAAATATTGCTTATACTCACTAAAAATAACCCAATATAGGTTGAGTATTTTATTTCCAATTTAATTTTGAGTGTAATTGATATACAGGGAGGTCCCGTTATACGAGCATTCGATATACGAGAATCCGATGATACGAGATGTGTAAATTAGGGTCTATTTTCAATATACGAGATCGAAAATCCAATGTTACGACATTCAAACTGGGGTGAGTAAAATACCAAGTTATACTAAAGTAAAATTACAAGTTATTTACTAAAAGTATAAACATTTACTGACTACATATATGATTTTTTACCTAAGGTTGTACGATAATCAATCTGAAAATAACGTGCAGACGGCCAGACGACTGCCTCGAGACTGGTCATTAGCAGAGGTAGGAAGTCTCCAAGGCTCGCTTATTAGTGTTTTGGTTATGCTATGAAATATCATTTCTCGTAGGTGGAAATGTAGAATATGATTGATTTTGGAATGGAATATCATTCATATATATGCAGTAAAGAGATGAACAATACAGTAAGGGACGCATCCACGTCTGGCAGCACGGCCTTTGGTAGCAGCAGCAGCAGCATGAGCCAGCCCATGAAGCCCGTGAGGTGGATATCAACACCATTAGACCAAGGGAGATAGATGTCTTTGGTAATATTTAGTAGGGGACACCAATAGTCCCTCCTACGACAGCAATAGCCCCCCTACGACAGCAATAGCCCCTCCTACGACACCAATAGCCCCCCCTACGACACCAATAGCCCTACTATGACACCAATAGCCCCTCCTTACGACAGCAATAGCCCACTAGGGACACCAATAGCCACCTCCTACGACAGCAATAGGCCACTCCCCTATACGGACACCTATAGCCCCTCCTACGACAGCAATAGCCCCCCTACGACAGCAATAGCCCCCCTACGACAGCAATAGCCCCCCTGCGACAGCAATAGCCCCCCCTACGACAGCAATAGCCCCCCCTACGACAGCAATAGCCCCCCTGCGACAGCAACAGCCCCCTGCGACAGCAACAGCCCCTCCTACGACAGCATAAATAACAAATGTGGAGCTAATACAGGTTACTGAATTAAATTTTCTTCTAATAAATTCTTACCAATATTCTTAACGTGTCTTCCCTATGTGTCAATGCCTCTTCTCTACTGCGATTTCTACACATCATAGATTCTCTTCTTCTTCTCTATTTTTAGCGTCAGTTTTCCCCATAATATTTTGAGGTTATACGGGCCGATGAATACGCTTCCAACTATCTCTATCCATTGCCTCCACTTCTTCCATGACCAATGCTGCCAGTCATCTTCCACACACTGCCGACAATTGTCTTCCTTGGCCTCTCAATCATAGATCTCAAGGGAAACAGTTGCACACTCCTGTAAATGATTGGAATGGACTCAGTCATGGGGTAGTAGATGCGGAAGTTATTAGGGGAGATTTAAACAGCGAGGCTAGATAATTTCATGGTGGGGGATGAAAGTTGGATGTAGGTAGTTGTTAAGTACAGGAACTACTCGTTTTGTAGGTCTCGCGGGGCATCTTGTAACTTCCTTATTTTCTTATTGGTCTTATGTCCTTTCGCAGATCTGGAAGTCAAGACCCCTCTTGGCGTGGGCCGGAGTGGGAAGGAGGTTGGCGACAGTGTGCTATTCCTGGCCTCTCCCTCGGCCTCCGTCATGACCGGGGCCGCAGTGACTCCCTCGGCTTTTTTTGGCCGGAGTCCATCGCTCTGTAACATAAGAAGAACATAAGAACATAAGGAAGCTACAAGATGGCCGGAGACGAGGTAGTTCCTCGTTAACAATTGTTCTGCACTGTCATGGCTCAAACACAGCCACAAGAAACATAACATCTGTAACATAAGAACATAAGAAGAACATAAGAACATAAGGAAGCTACAAAGGCGTGAGACGAGGTAGTTCCTGTTAACAAGTGTATGCACACTTTCATGGCTCAAACACAGCCACAAGAACATAACATTCGAACATAAGAATAAGAAGAACATAAGCACATAAGGAAAGATACAAGAGGCCGTGATTGAGACGAGGGTAAGTCCTGTTAATCATTGTCTCCACACTGTCATGGCCAAACAGGGTACTGGAACTGTCGCGATCGGAACTCTCGCCGCTCGTCGTCGAGTGTTCCAATTCTTGATATTACAGGACCCAATATATACATTTAATCAAGTGTTACCCGTGTTTCTGCATTCAGGGATGAAATACTATCGTTAGCTTGATCAGTTAGGTTAGATTAGGTGGCATTGTCCAGGATAGGTTAACATTTCCACGTGGACGAGAGTTCTAGTTTGGTGTTTGGGCGAGAATTCCCATCGGCGACAGTTCCATAAACCCTCAAACACAGCCACAATACCCACTAGTCTTGCCTCCACTGCCTCTCTTAAGTTCTCCTGCATCACCTGTACCACTTTGTGTCTTATAGTCAAATGAAAATCAATGAATGCTATAGTAAAATTAAACTTATATTATATTTGTTATAGTCAAATGAAAATCCTGAAATCAATGGAATGTTTGCTACAACTGCTCACTATTAATATAGCTTCAAAGAATGTTGTACGTATTTCTAAGTGCTATGCACACACACAACATCCACACACAGAGAACGCAAGGAGGAAATAGGAGTGCACGCATCTAATGTACGTTATAGAACCTAACAAATAGTTTTCAATATATCCTAAAATGAAACGGCTAAGGAAATTAAACTGCAATCAAATTAAACTATTATTTCATTAAGACAATATCACAAAGTATGAACCCTTATTAACCTGCCACATAAACAATATAAGATATGAGGGAAGCTACAAGAGGCTGGGAGACCTTACACGTGGTAGTTCCTGTTACTTAACACTACTACATCCACCTTTCATCCCCATCCAGAGTTTTTCTAGCCTCCTTTTAAAGCTCCCTATTGACTCCGCACTAACTACCTGTCTGCTGAGACCATTCCAATCATTTACCACCCTGTTTGTGAACTAGTTTTTCCCTATTTCCTTTTTAATCTACGCTTTTCCAGCTTGAATCCGTTACTTCTTGTTCTACCCTGATTACTAACCTGCACACACAGACAGACAGCCACTACCCGAGAGTAATAATGGCCCACTCCTGCTTAAACTATATGGGAGCAACACCCATCAGGTTGTCAAGGCAACCAGGTACTAGAAATATTAAGCTGAAACAAATTCTCACAACACACACACAACACATATGCACGCACGTTTGTAGGTGTAGGTGTGTGTTTAAGGAAGCGTTGGCTGATTGGTTAGCGCTTGAAAGTGGTCAGCTTGGGTCGAGTCGAATCCTGCAGCGGAGACAATATGTTTACTTTCTTTCACACACTTCTATTTGGGTGCCAGTCAGTTCGTACTTAATTGTTTCGTACACCAGTAGATAGGTACACAAAAAGTTGCTTCGGTGTCTATATGAAACATAGTCGTTTTTGTACACTCAGTCAGAGTTAAACTTTATTTACTAGTTATGAATCGACACCAGGTATGTATGAAGAAATTCCAAAATCAGTGTACGAACAACTAACAAAACATGGGTACGAAACAACTTGTGTACGAAACTCCCTGTAACCCTTCTATCTACATCTCGGTTCAACTATGAATAACCTTACTTAGTAGTCTGAAGTTCCTAACACAACATGAAGTTCCACAGACTATGAAGTTTGTGTATTCAGGCAATGGTGCATTAATTCTATTTTCCCTTTGTACTATGAACAGGACGAATGGTGAAAACAATGAACGAATATGTATCGATGAAGACATGGGGTTTGAAGGACAGTAACCCCTTCACGCCCAGATCTTTCCTTTTGTTATATAAAATGGTCTGTTGTTAGCCATAAAATTACGAAAAGTAACTGAATATGTCAAATTAGTTAGTGGACAAGGATACTAAACAGGTCATATCTATAAATTATTGCTTATATGGGCATTTTCACAGTAACCTAGGCCATCGTTGTCTCACAGCACAAACATTTAGATTGTCTTTTATCACTTTGGTTGCAGTGAATATTGAAGCATCAATTGTATATTGTATAGAATATTTTTACCAAAAAGCTGCAGATATTATGATAATTTCACAGTAACAACAATACATTGCGACAACTGTAAAAAATATTCACAACAAATTGAAAGCCTGACACACCTCAAATTTTTGTATATATTTACCACAATTAAAATAGGTTAAAGTTATAAAATAACGCGTTAAATGTAATATAAGATGTATAATTCTGTATCTATATCATCATTATATACATCGGTCTATATCTTATGCCAGAATATATGAAAGTCTATTGTTTTTCATTGATATACAAGACACTAGAAGGGACTATATATAGTCCCTTATGTGTCGGAGTGGACATTGTGGACGGAAAAATTAGTGTAACATAAACGATGTCGGCGCAGAATATATAAATTATACATACTTATTACATTTAACGCGTATATTTTATAACATATTAACCTATTTTAATTGTGGTAAATAATACATTTACATTATACACGGCAGAAGTAATGGCAATTCCAAGAATTAAATTAATTAAATGGAGACACCAAGTTCCGTCCCAACATTCGAGCCACTTTTGGGCGCTGAAAAAAGTATTGACATAGACTCCTTGAAATTTTGGATGATGTTTGTCAATGAAGTGCTCTTCAATGAACTGAAAAACACAATCAGCTACACCCATTATAAGATAGAGTTCATTGCTTTATTTCAATTATTACTGATGGCCTAGGTTACTGTGAAAATGCCCATATTCACTAAAAATCGTCTAATGGTACCCAAATTACAATGAAAATTACGTTCTGGGTCTCAAGGGGTTAAGCACAGAACGACTAAGGCTACTCCTCCTAAAAGATAGGGTTATAATGGACGAGAGTTTCACGGTCGTTTTCAGAGACACCAACTATTTTTTCTTGGCCTACAATAGGCGCTTGTTCTAATGGTGCTTGTTTTATTTTGCGAAAACCAAAAAAAAAAAAAAAAAAAAAAAAAAAAAAAAAAAAAAAAAAAAAAAAAAAAAAAAAAAAAGTATATTTTGTGGTTAAGGTTAGGTCAGGTTTCATTATAACCTGTAAGGTTAGGTTAGGTTTCATTAAAACTTTTAAGGTTAGGTTAGGTTTCATTAAAACAAGGTTAGGTTAGGTTTCATTATTATTATTTTTTTTTTTTTTCTTTTTTTTCGCAAAATAAAACAAGCACCATTAGAACAAGCACCTATTGGTGGAAAGATGGACAGGTGAACTGGGAATGTTTGTGACAGGAGTGATGAGACATGGGAGTATGGCTGTATGCAAAAAGGAAATAAATAGGAGAGTTGGAAGAGAAAGGGAAAGAAGAATGGCTGAGGGGAATGAGGTGAGAATCAACACTGGAATGTACAGGAGAAAGGACCAGCCCACGGTTATGAAAGGTCTATGATGTTAGTGGCTATGGAGGGGACCTACTCTTTCAGAGCCAGGGACAAAAGTCGCGGAGGTAAATAGTCGTATGATTACAGATGGAAGAATGATGCAGCAAGGTGTAGTGAGATGTGTGTGACAGGAGGGATGAAACCGTGGAGCAACTTGATGCTGGAAGTGAAAACGGTTATGAAGTATGCTAGAAACACAGATGTTGGAGGTAGTGGTAGGAGAGGTCGGCGTGGAAAAGAATGGCGAAGAGATGATAGACAGGAGAGTGAGAGATGGAGTACACTGTGGGGTTGTGTGCTGAGTGGAGGAGTGACAGTCGTGTGTGATTTGAGAGTGTAAAATAATGCTTGGAGAAACTCTTGGAGAGCACGTTAGGAGGAGGCATGAGAGGCAGGGGTGCCCCTCAGTGATGGGGGACCCCGTATTATGAATGTGATGCAGAGAGAGGAAGAGGGGAAAAAAAGAAATCCCTGTTTTGCTTCCCCCTTTTGCTTCTCCCCAAACAGATTACGTGTGGGAGAACCGCCGGACCAAAGCTTCACTGAAGCACTGTGGGTTGACTCCCAAATCAAGATCTATTGTAGGCCAAGAAAAATAGTTGGTCTTGTCTCTGAAAACAGCCGTGGAATGAAACTCTCTTCATTAAACCCTTGTTTTGTTAAGCAAGTTATTCCTTAAGAACATTCAGAGCACCTAGGAATGATCTTAAACGATGCTCAAGTTAGTGGGCGAGGCCACGTGATGAGGGAGAGGGAGACAAGATGCTCGTGGTTAACCCCTTGAGGCCCAGAACGTAATTTCTATTGTAATTTGGGCTACCATTCGACGATTTCTAGCTTATATACACTAGAAATCGTCGAATGGTAGCCCAAATTACAATGGAAATTACGTTCTGGGCCTCAAGGGGTTAACCACGAGCATCTTGTCTCCCTCTCCCTCATCACATGCCTCGCCCACTAACTTGAGCATCCGTTTGGGATCATTCTAGGGTGCTCTGAATGTTCTTAAAGGAATAACTTGCTAACAAAACCAAGTAAGAAGCATCACTGACATAACAGTGACATTCCCTTCCGTGTCTGCCCGCGAATTCCCCGGCCACAGCCACAGCCACTCATCACTCATCCTCTGCAGGCTTCATCACATGGCTTTCATCGGTAATCTACCTCATGATGCATCCACACACGTCTACTTACATGTCCTGAGGCTGCATATCACCACTACACCGTCATTTGAGGCAGGAATTTGAAGAAAACAGAAAGGTGTGGACAAAAGGGCGACGGCCTCAGCAGGATGTCAACAAGGCCTTCTTCTTCTTCTTCTTGTGACCTTTTTTGCTTATTATCGCTTTGTAGGTCGTCTGTCAAGCTCGGGGTCGAATTTGACACATATTTTCCTTCTTTGCCACTCCGTAGCCCTTTTTTCCCTGCCACCTGTGGGGAGAGAAGGGCACAATAGGGCAGTATATACACAGACATAATTCCCTCCTATCAACTACCCTCCTATACGTCTTCTACATTCCCACGCAATCTTTTTTCCCAAGCCTGCTTTAAAAATACCTTAATTATTTCTACTATTTTCCTTCTCTCTTCATTACTCCCATACAGTCCTAGCACAGTAAGGATTCCCCCATCCACCTCGTATATCCTCCTATATATCCCATTCACCGTCTCCTATCACTCCTAATATAGTCTTCAAATATGAACGTCGCCGCGCGCAAGACCAAATATCAATTTTGTTGAAAAATCACATTAATTGATGGCTAAATCATGCAAAAGACCATTGGAGAAGGTGTAGAAAAAGATAATCTAGCTATGTAATGGCTACCGTAGATAACAGTGAAGTCGCCACCTACAGTGAAGTCGCCAGGCGCCAAATATTATGAATTATAGCATCACTACTGATTTCTATGTGCCACTGAAGATGTTACACAGTAGTTTATATCATGGCTGTATAATCTACCCTGTTTCAGCGTTGTTTTATGCTAATTGTATCTGCAAGTATAACTGTTTCGCATTTTGCTTCTCACGTTTTTCTTCGCGCGATGACAGACAGTAAACAGTAGCTTTTCGGGCGACAGGACACAGACTTGCCAGATCTTTCAAACTTGAATAGAATTTATTTTCACGTTGGCAGAGGAATTTTTTATATATCCAAGCATCTTCCGCAGCTAATATATATAGAGACTTGTTTTACTTTACCTCTAATTTCCCTGAATTCCCCAGAGTGGCGACTCAACTGTTAGGTTAAAATACTAGCTGGCGACTTTACTGTAGTAGGGTATAGTGAGGTCGCCACTCGGTTTTATTTTTGCAATTTGTTCATTTATAGCCCTAGGTACAAGATTAAACTCCATCATTAACGTGTAAGCTCTATGTTTTAGCTTTATAAGGCAAAATTAAGTTCCACAATACAAATTTAAGCTCCATAATACAAGTTTTCGCTCCATATAAGGCAAATTTAAGCTCCATTATAAGGCAAATTTAAGCCCCACGATACAAGTTTAAGCTTAAGTACCTGTGTGTATTTCCCATTAATATGCCTCCCATTTCTCCCATCAAAATGAACTGAACTAAGTACCTGTGTGTGTATTCTCTCTTCAACGTCTCTCTATTACAACTTTAACTATAAAACTTCTCTACAGGCATTAAGTACCTTGTGTGTGCCTGCCATAATCAAGTTCCATAATACAAACTTTAGCTCCAGAATATAAGTTTTAATTACCCAGTGCCTGTACTTCTCTATGCCTTATAAGTAGGGTGGGGTGGGGTCACACCGAACGGGGGGGATCACCGTACGAAGGCTACAACGCGAAAATTAATTCAAATTTCGCGCCACCATGCCACCACGGATGCAGCGCCACCCTCAGTGAACTACATGCGAGCAACAGGGTAGCGTCAGCGTCACCTCCGTGTTTACCAGGTAAGAAATTTTATTTTTCGTATGTTCCTTGTTACTTTTCGCCGTTCTTATATAGTGTCTCATGTCGGCTGTGATGGCGTGATTCTTTTGAGGTAAGTTGCAATACGAGGTATAACCGTATTGACATGTTATTGAGTGAAAAAGTAGTGCATGCTTTCGAACAGGCCGCGGTGGCATTATTTACAAAAAATCAACGTACGGATCAACGTATGGTGAAGTGCGGGGGATCAACGTACAGTGAAATTTTGAAAAAGCTATATCTTTTGAAATACCTACACAAACATAACAAACAGTGATTGACTATGTATATTCGCATGATATTAAATGGTGGTGGTGAACTAGTGCATTTAAATTAAATGGAACAGTGTTTTTTTGTGGCATAAAGTTGAAGGTGATTGGTATTAAATTATGATGCTATATCAGTGTTATTATGCTATAAGCACATGAACTAACTATTATATAAGTGATTTATGTTATTAGAATGATTCTAGAATTAATTTTTTATGGTTAAAAAAACCATTTAACACTGCATATTTTCGGGGCATGACGTTCGGTGATCCCCCGCATCACTACGATTTTGGAAAATCTATATATTTTTAAATACTTAGAAAAACATAAGAAAAAGTGACTGACTATGCATATTAGCATGATATTAAATGGTGGTGGTGAACTAGTGCATTTAAATTAAATGGAACAGTGTTTTTTTGTTGGTGTAAAGTTGAAGGTGATTGGTATTAAATTATGATGCTATATCAGTGTTATTATGCTATAAGCACATGAACTAACTATTATATAAGTGATTTATGTTATTAGAATGATTCTAGAATTAATTTTTTATGGTTAAAAAAAACATTTAACACTGCATATTTTGGGGGCATGACGTTCGGTGATCCCCCACATATATTGCCAGACTCATAGTCCCAAAATAATATGGTGGCCATGCAAGAATCGCCTCTACACTGTAAAAAATACTAAGCTAAGCTAACCTAAACTAACCTAACCTAACTATGCATGATGTCTAATGTCATTAACTCTTTTCAGATCTAACCTAACCTACCGCCATCACCGTCATCATGCCTCGCAAATATGTCAGGAAGAGCGACAAGCAGATGGACCGCACTGACCTGGAGGCTGCCTTTAAGCACCGCGTGGCCACTAGCTGCAGCCTGAAAGAAGCCGCTGACAGATTCAACATCAAGAAAACAACTCTTGCTGTAAGTTGCTCTATTTAGTTCCATATCTCCCCAAGGTCTTTTTTGTATGACCTCATCCCACGTCTTCTTTGGTCTCCCTGGGATGAGGTCATGCAAAAAGACCTCAGGGATAGCTTAAGGGTCTCTAGATTTATAGATTTTAAAATTTATTCATTTTTTTGTTAGCTTTTATTGCCAGCAAGGGCCTTCTAAGTCCTAATTAATTTCTTTTGTTAAAGGATGCCTTCAAGCGCTCTATTTATTATTTTTTTTGTCAACTTTTGTTGCCAGCAAGGGCCTTTAAGTCCTAATTCATTTCTTTTGTTACAGGACGCCTTCTATCTATCGAAGAAGCTGTCGGATGGAGTTACCTATATGGCTGTTGCTTCCCGTAGCAATAGGGTTTTCAGCCCTCAACAAGAAATATACATTGCTGATTATACCATCCACGCAGCCAAGATGTTCTACGGCCTGCCCATGAACGATGTGCGTAGGATGGTGTACCAGTATGCCATAGCTTGTGGGAGCAAGAGCATCCCTGCTGCCTGGGAGAAAGAGAAAATGGCGACAAGGGACTGGTACTATGCCTTCATGAACCGTCATCCAAACCTTGTATTGAAGGCTCCGGAAGGCATGTCCATTGCCAGGATTGTTGCCTTCAACAAAGTCAATGTGGAAACCTTCTTTAAGGCTACACATTAGCTTTGGAGAAGTACACATTCACGCCGGACCGGATATACAATTTGGATGAGAGTTCATTGTCGACTGTTATGAAGCCAGTCAAGGTTGTGTGTGCGAGAGGTCCAGCCAGTAGCCACGCAGGTAACTCGTGAACGCGGTGACAGCATGACGTTTGTGGGGCATTATAAATGCTGTGGGGCAGTCCATCCCTCCAGTGTTTATAATTCAGAATGCCGATGGAAATCCCAGCTTTCATGGGAACACGATCTTTAGGTTCCAAAGGGATTGTCTACCTAGTGGCTGGATGAATGTGAATCTTTGTCAGACACTTCAGATCTTCCATGAGAACTTGTCCTCTGTACAGAAACAAGATTCTTCTGATATGACATGCTGAATTACATGAACATTCAGCGTGTTGAGTTGCGATAAGCATGGTATCGATTTGTTACCTTGCCTCGCATACAACAGACAAAACTCAGCCATTGGATTTGAGTGTCTTTGGTCCCTTTAAGACATTACTGCGTGCCCTCTGAACGACCACGCGTCAAATGCACCCTAACGAGCCACATAAACAGTCCACAAGATGCCGAAGTTTGCTTCTGAGGCAATGGAGCAAAGCATACCCCCCAACGTCTCAGTGGTTTCCGGGCGACTGGTGATCATGGCCACTCAATCGCAACATCTTCCCAGGATGCATCGTGTTTGTAGGAGCGCTATGAACGAGCGACGGAACCACCAGAATTGCTAGTGAAGTACTCCAACTTTTGATAGGAAATCAGATGAGAGACGACTGCTGAACGCCTACCTCAAAGCTATACCTTCCCCTGTGTCTCCCAGGCTAGATGATGTGCCTGCACACCCCGGGCCCCTAGAAACGTATAAACTAGAGGCCTGCACCCAACCGAGCAACCAAGCAGACCCAGAGCACTGCCACCCCCCCGCGGGCGCCCCAGGGCACGACATGAGCCTGCCACCCCGGGTGGCAGCCCAGCACGACAGAGCCTGCCACCCCCTCGGCGCCCAGCACGACACGCCCCCCTGCCAACACCGCCGGGCCACCAGCACCCCAGAGACGCAGAAAGGCCTGCCATCACGACGCCCCAGGCACGCCAGCAGAGCCTGCCCACCCCGAGGCCCCAGCACGATGCACGCACCTGCCACCCCGGCCGCCCCGAAGCACGACGCACCCTGCCACCCCAGCGAAAGACACCCTTCTCAACAGACCAGACTTAACCAGCCAGAGTGTGTCAGGCCGTTCCCTAAGGCTAATCCTCGTCCTTATGGAAAGGGACGGAAGAGGGTGCGGGCCTGCATTTTAACCGAGAATGAGGAGGCAATATCTGACCTGAGGTTGAAGGCAGAGAAGAGGCAGAAGCTGGAAGACAAAAAGAAGGCAGCGGCTGAAAAGAAAAACATTGGGAAAGAAGAAGGGTCCACAGCGGAAGAAGTCTGTGCCTGTCCCGGAGGAAGACACCACTGACGAGGAGGAGGTTGATGATGTCCGACTTCAGCTGGACGACTCCTCCGAGTACTCGGATGAGGTGGACGACGAGGGCACCTGGACTGCAGCATCATACCCTTTTGCTGCGAAAACATCACAGGTGGGGGACTTTGTTCTGGTTCAGCTGAAGCTGGAGGAGGGAAGGGGTGTGGGCACATTAGTGTGCTATGTTGCTCAGGTGTTGGCCATCATGGAGGATGGAAAATTAAACCTTTCTTTCCTCCGGATGAAGTCCGCTAACACCCGAGACACGTTCACCTTCCCTACCATCCTAGATGAAGCTTCTGTTGATCCAGAACAGTGCAAGGGTGTCCTGGTGACCTCCAAGGGCATCACCAAGAGGCAGGCTGACCTGGTGAAGGTGTTTCCCCCGCTGCATGCCTTCATGATGCACTTCTGAATAGTGAGCATAAAAATACCTAGACCTATCTTTTAATAAATGCTATTTTATATGAGCTTATCTTTCATTTCATCACCTAATAATAATGGTGGGTGTCTAGGCTTAGCATATATGTTGATTTCAGGCAAAAAAAACACAATAATCTTTGATGTAATATGAGTTTAAAAATATCATACGGTGCCCCCCCATACCTGATCCGGTGTCCCCCCTAGTGGGGGGGGACACCGGACGAGGTGCCAAAAATTTATAAAAAACCTTAAATGAC
Organism: Chionoecetes opilio; assembly: GCA_016584305.1. Lineage (NCBI taxonomy): Eukaryota > Metazoa > Arthropoda > Malacostraca > Decapoda > Majidae > Chionoecetes > Chionoecetes opilio. Next base: position 39,652 of record JACEEZ010010736.1, on the reverse strand, counting down.
CCTTATTATCTGAGTTAAGTATTCATGAGGGTACCATAGGTGGGCCATATTGTGAAGTTTGTTTTGGGCACAGTGTGCACTCTCTCAGGTAAAAAATTGATTTTTTATGAATATTTTTCCACTAATAGTACGGTGTCCCCCCACACCACCCTACCCTGTGTATGGGAGTGACTGTACTTCTATACATGCATTAAATACCTTACGACTTATCTTATGACCTACCGTAGATAACACTAAAGTCGCCAGGACATCGTTTTTTGGATGTACAGACGTGTGGTGGCGTTAATACTTAAATTTTTACATCCATGGGGTTATTTATAAGAAAATAAGGAAGCTACAAGAGGCCGGGAGACCTACACGTGGTAGTTCCTGTTACTTAACACTACCTACATCCACCTTCCATCCCCATCCATAACACTGTCCAGCCTCCTTTTAAAAAACTCCCTATTGACTCCCCACTAACTACCCCACGACTGAGTCCATGCCAATCATTTACCACCCTAAGTATACATTCTTGACACTCCCTAGGCTACCAAATACAAGGAATTATAACTTCAATACTTATAATAACTAAGCAGTGACATATTATAACGAAATGGAAGTATTTGCTGAGCTGGAGACATCAGTGTTTGTGGCATTGGTGAATTTACAATAGAAAGATTTAAGAAAGTTTTACATAATGTTATTGATCAAAATATATCCTATACATACAGATTCAAGCTGGAAAAGCGTAATTTAAAAAGGAAATAGGGAAAAAATGGTTCACAAATAGGTCGGTAAATGATTGGAATGGACTCGGTACAGGTAGTTAGTGCGGAGTCATTAGGGAGCTTTAAAAGGAGTCTGGACAGTGTTATGGATGGGGATGAAAGGTGGATGTAGGTAGTGTTAAGTAACAGGAACTACCACATGCAGGTCTCCCAGCCTCTTGTAGCTTCCTTATTTTCTTATACAACAATGATTATGTATGATGTATGTATGGCATGAACAATGAACAATGTATGGCATGACTCATGCCGCGGCAATGCCCTGGGAGACACAATGATAAGATTCCAATCAATGGAATTTGTTTATTACATCAATGTTTTCCTTACATTGGTACAAAAGGTAATGCTTTCAGGCCAGACTGACCGAACCTTCCACAGATGGAACCCATCAGGCAGTGAAAGGCAGTGTTAACCTTCCCTTATACCCGGTTCATCTTCCTAAGGGTACTTGGTCCTTGCCATGTTCAATAAAATCCATGTCATTATGTACAGATTAGGTTAAGTAAAATTTGCACAGTATG